>JAANYP010009568.1:0-17919 GCA_020465985.1 Centrapalus pauciflorus | reverse complement strand
ATTCTAAAGCTTTTGTGGTCGATTCTACTTTCAAATCTAGGTATAAGCAACATGATTGTACAAGATTTTGGTGGTTTAATACACAAATTTGGACTTAAACTTCACATTTTGATGTTTTATAGGTCAAAATAGGGTTTTTGCAAAATTACCAAGTTTGGACTAATAAAAGATCAAATTAAAAGCATAAATCTATAATTAGAACCTAGTTGAACTAATGTATGTGATTTGCTACGTTCAAAATGGTTAAAATTGTTGATTTTTGTTGAAATAAGGTCCGACGGGGTTTCGAATCTGATAATGGACATGGGTTTCTCGAATCTATCAATAGATTCGAGATGACCAGATATTTGAATCTGTTCATCAGATTCGACTAGGGTTTATTCGAATCTGTTACTCTCGAATCTGTACTTCATTTATTTTGTTGAATTTAAATTTTATTAAACTTGTGGAAATTTAATTGTGTTAGATTTTGTATTTAATCAAATACAAAATAAAACAAATTTGAATTTAAACAAGTTTATTGATTTTTAATAAGTCTAACAATTTTATGTATTGTGCAGATATGGCGCTTCGTGCTTTTGTTCCCAAGCACAATATGGTACTGAATCCTGTCCATAACATCCCTGAGGCACAGGGATTTCGAGAAGTTTTGGATTTTCTGGCGGAATCTAGGATAAGTTATGTGCTGTATGAAAACATTCCGATTGTGATATCTTATGTGCGTCAATTTTACGATCACTTGCAGGTGGACTGCACTGTCACCCCGACAGTGTTAAGAACTAGAATTGCCGGACAACCTTTGGTTTTCTCCGCTGATATTTTGAGACAAGTCCTGCAGTTGGGGTCCCTAGAACAAGAAGACGGGCCTACAGACTTTCCTTTAAGTATTAGGCAAGCAGCTTTTTTGAGAATGGGATACAGCTTGGACATTACAAAATCTTCATATATGAAGAGCGGGTTGATAGGCCAATGGCGTTTCTTGGTCCATGTGTTTATGATCTGTTTTGCGCCTAAGAAAGCTGGTTTTGATTATATAGTATCAAAAATCCAATCAGCAATGATCGCGATGGTATACAATAAGAAGTTTAGTTTCTCGCAGCTGATTTTCTCAGAATTTATCCATCAAATCACGGCTCCTGAGAGAGAAAGGTTCCTTTTGTATCCGAGGTTTGTAATGATGTTGATAAGGCACTTCTTGCCTGAGCTGCCACAATCTGATGATGCATTGACCGTCAATGTTATAGAGAAGCGTATCTATTCTGACTGTTCCTCACACCGAGGAAGGTTAGCCGTTCCGGAGGCACGTCCACTTTTTGGTGCAATTCTGGACAGGGAATTTCAAGCTCCGAATGATGCCAACTGGGCAGGAGTAGTTGATGTCCAACAACAACAACAACAGCGACAGCAACGTCCACAGCGGCCGCGTGATCCGAGACGACAACAGCAACCAGCAGCGAGTCAAATCCCGGCAATCAGGCCGTCATCAAACCAACAACCAGAAGTAGAAGAAGCAGGGACTTCGACTGGTCATGAAGCTGAGCCCTCAGATATTCATGAAGCAGGGCCTTCAAATGTTGTGAGAGAAGCTGACCACCTAACACAGACACTTAATGAGATTTGGGAGGCAGGGCCGCATGCCGATGAAGATGTTGCAGCAGCATTGGTGGATGAGCTGCTGAGTCCGCCTGGAGATAATGATGATATATTTCGTGATGTTGACGAATATGAGCCAGAGGGGGCTGAGGCAGGATTGACATCTTCGGAATCTGAAACCGAATCAGATGAAGTTCATGAGGTGGTAACTACCGAAACTGGAAGTTGTTTTGAGACTTATGGTTCTAGATTGATTGTCAATCAAGGTGGTTCGAGGAGGAGAGAGACTAGGGAATTGGAGGAGTCCGATTATGAAGAAGAAGAGATTGCTACGTTAGTGACGAGGCCACGAGCAAAACGTCATAGATTTATGCAAGGGTCGTCTTCTACCTCGGAAGCACAACCAGAAACCTCTCCAGCCCAAACCCAAGCACCAACCACAGATTCACCATCACCGCCACCTCAGCAACACGAACCCTACATTCCGCCACCATTCAATCCTTCTCCCCTTCAGTCCATTCCATCTATGCCAGAAGCATACAATGAAAATCAAAGATTTCTGCAGCTGAAGAGGCGAGTAGATTTTCAGCACGTTCAAATTATAACTCTCACTAAAGCAGTTGGTGAACTCCAAGAGCATAACGCTAATCTGGATAAGGAGAATGCTGAGTTGAGAATGATTATTGAAGGTGTAAGAGATGAAAACACTGAGCTTAAATCTTTTGTCACTGATCAGTCATCCGAGATCCGAGCAATGAGGTCCCTCATTGAGCAGTTAATAAAAAACCTTCAGGCTCAGGGGGAGACGTCGTGTCGTGATCAAGAAGTACAGAGGCGGAGGGACGATGATGAAGATGATAATCAAGGCAATGATCCCAGCTCTCAAAGACAGGATGAGCCAGTAGATTTTTCTACTGCTCAGGCTGCTCAATCTCAGGGGGAGCCAAGTCAAGCAGAAGGTGAAAGAGGAGAGGCTAGTTCTTCAAGGAATTTAGACAGCGACATGATCGATGCGCTGAAAGATATTGAAGAAGAGCTGATGGAGTTTGACTTTGAAGACGAAATGGAAGAGTTGGAGGAAGGGGAATTTATTCCAGATGATGTTGTTGACTGGAAATCTGACGACGAAGTGATAGAGGATGAAGACGATCAAGTCAATGAAGTTATTGTCAATTCACAACCAGTAACGGAGCTATATGAAGGACAAAATCATGATGTGATTGACATTGACTATATCAAAGTAGCCTCAGTCGAGGATAATGAACTTGAAGAGGCCGAGATGGAGCCATCTAGGACTGACTTGATAAATCTTTGGTTCAAGAAAGAGGAAAAGAAAGAGAGTTTGAAGA
The DNA here is from genome assembly GCA_020465985.1 of Centrapalus pauciflorus. NCBI lineage: Eukaryota > Viridiplantae > Streptophyta > Magnoliopsida > Asterales > Asteraceae > Centrapalus > Centrapalus pauciflorus. Next base: position 14,977 of record JAANYP010009568.1, on the reverse strand, counting down.
TGAAGAAGAAGATGAGAGTTCCAGGTGCTGGGAACTTCTCAGGAGGCATTATTAGCTGGTTCTTTGACAGAGAACTGCAGCTGTTCATTTTGAAAAGAAGAGATGGACTTCAATACTTGAGGCGGACACTGAAAGCTTTTAATTCTTTGCCCAAGATTGAAGTTAAAGAGTTAGCCTGGAAGGAGCTTATTAATATTGGAGATTATCCTTACGCAAACGTTATTGAAAGAATCATAAGGAAAGAAGGGCGATCAGGCAAATTTGAGAGGCTTAAGCCGAGATCAGGCAAGAGGGTCGAGGATGGATCAAGAATAGATCCTCATACTGGAAGACCTTGGGCTAGAATGATCTACAAGCCAGTCAAATGCTTGACAAGAGTGCCAATAAAGCCAATGCCACAAAATGTTTTGAGCAACATGAAGTGGTGGTACCTGGAGATTGATACTGCTGAAGCTATAATGGAGGATCAAGACGAGCAGGTAATTTTGAAGGTATACGACCCACTACATTTGATAAACCTATCTAAGGACGACCTGAAGAAGCTTCACGATCAGCCTATATTCTTCACTGAACCATGGAGATCTGAAGCCAGGAAGTTCCTAAAGGTAGTTAAAGTTTGTATAGATGCAGGGTTATATGCAGGTAGTAGCGTCTATAGCTCTAGTACTTAAATTTGATTTAATGTAAATAATTAGAAGCTATCGTCAAGGGGGAGTCTGTTGGTACACCCTGTGTGACGATAGCAGTCTAATCGATCTGCGTTATGATTTAAGTAATATTCTGAATATTAACAAGTGTTTTGATATATATGTTTAATATGTGTTTGTCTGTTATTGATTGTGTGTTTGAACTTGATGTAACATATTACAAGAAGTTCAAACATAAAAGTCAAAGAGTATGTCAAGCATAAGTTAAATCATAAGTTTCATCACGTAAGTGTTTAAGTGTATTGGTTAGATTCGAATATGTAAAGGAAGACATTCGAATCTGTGATAGATTCGAATGTATCCTTAGATTCGAATAGGTTAGATTCGAATCTGTCAGATGGACAGATTCGAATGAGGCCTTAGGCCAGATTCGAGGTTGGCCCACAACAGACTCGAATCAGGGTCTATAATTAGGGATAGACTCGAATGATTAGGACCTTTGGCAGAATTCGTGAGGAATTAAGCAATAGGCGATCTCGAGTTTATCAGCTAGGTGAGTCCCGTTTCGGAGAGAATTAGTACGTAGGATCGTTCGTGTGTCGTTCGTTCAGCGTCTAATAGTCTCCGTGTTTCCGTTGGTTGAGAGTTGTCCGTCTGACCGTAAACGAGGATTCCGCACTCGTTCACGGGTCCGCGTCTAGATAGATCTGTCAGTGGTAGACCTTACAAGACTCTGCGACTTCTAATAAACAAAAGGGTCTAATGGCTGAAACCTGTGACTGGGATGACTCTGACTCATCATCTGATGAAGAGGATAACAACTGTCTGGTGGCCAACACTGATTTTCCTTCTACAAGTAACTTCAAACAAGATCTAACAAAAGTTGAAGCTCTTAGCTCTTTGGAAAACTGGAATCCTACATTTATGTGCAAGGTATAAAATTTTATTGATTACAGCTCTGAAGAAACAAATAAAATGTTTGACTACTTACTAGTGGATTTAAAAGCTGCTATTGAAAAGCTCAATGCTTTAAAGTCTGAGATCTTAAAACTAAAAACTGATCTTGAACTAAAATCTAATGAACTTGACAGTTTTCATAAGTTGAAAACTGAACTTGATGAGGTAAAATACATTAACACAATTTTGTTAAAAGAAAAGAAAGAAACAAACTTTAAGTATTCAAAGCTTCAAAAAATGGTTGACTCCTGGTGCCTCTCAGCTAAAAGAGTCAATCAATGTATCAATGAGCAAATAACTACTCAAATCCAAGCATATCTTGGAGGAGACCTTGATACAACAGCTTCAATTGTTGAAATCAAGAATTTGGAAATAGATCTATCTACTATTGGTGAACTTCCCAATACATTTATTCAAAATGTAAATTGAAAGTTGATTTCAACAAACAGGTTTTTCAGGCCTCAAAATACTAGCAATTCATGTGAAAACGATGTGAAGTCTGGTGATAAAATGTGTCTCCATTAAACCAGCCTGCTAAGTGCCCAACAGTTTCACATGAACAACTGAATGGAAAAGGTGTTAAATCGGCAGTCCTGAATCCTAAACATGTCAATAAGACAGGTTTTGGAATCAAGACTAAAGGCAAACATGTACCTCCATTCAATGCTGAATTCTTTGAAAGGAAATTTTCAAAAGGAAAGCACCTAACATCCAACAGGGGTAAGTCTCATGTTGGAGGGAAAACTGCTATGGTTTCAAATAAAACCTGTTGGCTTACCTAAAACAAGTGAAACATTTGTAAAATCTTTTAATTAAGCCCAACAGAGATAAGGACTGTTGGCTAAGGACTGTCGTAAAATAGAGGACATAAGGCCTGCTGACGCTGTTAGCACCAATATTGCTAGATCAAGAAGTGTTGGAAGTAACATTGTCATTGAGGAAAATATCTCAGCAGATACAATCCAATTTGGAAATATTAGTGTTGATCTAAGTGGTCCATCAACAATTGTTGATGAGGAAGGAGAACTCATCCCTGTGATGAGTACCCCTAAGAACTAATGTTTCCCGTTGTTACTCTGTAGATTAAACAACCAAGCCAGGTTTGGTACCTGAACAGTGGCTGCTCTAGCCACATGACAGGTTGAAAGGATCTGTTGAGTGACCTCAAGCCTGAAAAAGGCCCAAAGTCACCTTTGGTGACAATGTCCAAGGATCCACAGAAGGATATGTAGCTCTCTATGCAGTTGCTGCAATTTAAAATAGAGTAGCCTATGTGTTTGGGCTAAAACATAATCTTGTAAGCGTTAGTAGACTATGTGATGCTGGCTACAAGGTTAACTTGGATGAGCACCTAGGGTACATATTGGATCCTCAAGGGAAAGTTGTGTTGTGTGCACAAAGAAAGAAAGGGGTATACATTGTACACCTGAAATCTGCTGATCAACCAATTGACACCTCTTTCATCTCAATGAGCAATGCAGACCCCAACTGGTTGTGGCACAAAAGGCTCTCACACCTGAACTTCAAGAATATCAACAAACTCTGTAAGAAAGAGTTAGCAATAGGTTTGCCTTCTATAACCTTTGTTTAGGATAAACTCTGCTCCGCTTGTGAGAAGCGTAAGCAAAGAAAAACATATTCTGAGTCTAAACATAATTTCTTTATTGATAGACCTCTCTTCTTAATCCATATGTACTTGTTTGGATTTGTTAATGTCTCAAGTCTAGGAGGTAAAAGATACACCTTAGTAATGGTTGATGAGTTCTCCAGGTATACATGGGTGATCTTCCTAAAGACCAAAAGAAAGGCTGCAAGAGAAATTATTGGATTTATAAAAAAATATGGAAGTTCTGAACTCTGCCCAAGTCAAGCAGCTTAGAAGTGATCATGGTACTGAATTCAAAAATAGTACTCTTGAGGACTTCTGTGAAGAAAGAGGAATTTCTTAAAACTTTTCGGCTGTAAGAACACCACAAGAAAATGGAGTTGATGAAAGGAGAAATAAGACTCTTATAGAAGCTGCTAGAACAATGTGGTGTGCATCAGGTCTCCCTTCATCATTTTGGGCTGAAGCTGTCAACATTGCTTGCTTCACTCAAAACAGATCCTTAGTGGTGAAAAGGTTTAATAAAACTCCCTATGAGGTACTAAAAGGGAGAAAGCCAAATATAATCTATTTCCATGCCCTTGTTTCATTCCGAATCAAAAGGATCATCTGCCTAAATTTGAACTCAAAGCTGATGAAGGAGTGTTTGTTGGATAATTAGCTGTTTCAAAAGCCTATAGGGTATACAACCCAAGAAGAAAGGTGGTAGATGAATCCATCAATGTCACCTTTGAAGAGTCTGTAAATTCTTCGCTCAAAGCTGATCCTGAATCAGTTTCAGGAAACTTTAGCTTTGATGATATTATGCATTCCAATGCTGAAGAAAAGGACTCTAAAGCTTCCACATCATCCAGAGTGGAACCCGTTAACCATAATGGACATGATGATGACTATATTGGTTCACCTTGTGTGAATAAGTGCACTGATGTAGTTGATGTACCATGTCCAGAACCAATCAATGCTAATTTCCCTGAATCCTTGTTGATGTGTTCAACAACAGTGTTTCGTCCTCAACTGATGAACAAACTCAAGATAACACTATGTCTGACAATCATGAAAGCTATTCTACAAGACCTGTTCTGAATGAAACTGTTGTTTAAGAAATAGTGGAATCATCATTGAAACATGATCCTAAGTGGATCAAGTATCACCCAAATGATCATATAATTGGTGACATCAACAAAGGTGTGCAGACAAGATGAGACAGTCTTTGGAAACTTTTGTATGTTCTCAAGTTTTGTGTCCCTGATGGAAGCAAAAAAAGTTGATGATGCACTAAAAGATGCCAATTGGATCACTGCCATGCAGGAGGAACTCAATCAGTTTAAGAGAAACAAAGTATGGAAGCTGGTCCCCATGCCTAAAGGTAATTGACACAAAATGGGTTTTTAGAAACAAAATGGATGAGCAAGGTTATCCATTAGAAATAAGGCAAGACTAGTTGTTCAAGGTATAGACAAGAAGAAAGTATTGACTATGATAAAAAATTTGCTCCAGTGGCCAGGCTAGAAGCAATTCGTTTGTTTTTGGCATATATAGCTCATAAGAGCATGAAGGTATTTCAAATGGATGTAAAGAGTGCATTTTTGAATGGTAAGCTGCAAGAAGAGGTATATGTTAAGCAGCCTCCAGGTTTTGAAAATGAACATCATTCAGGTTTTGTCTATAACTTGGAGAAAGCACTCTATGGACTATAGAAAGTCCCAAGAGCCTGGTATGACGCTCATACTGATTTCCTTATGAGCAATGGATATTCTGGAGGTAAAGTGGATACTACATTGTTTATAAAGAAAGTGAAGTCTGATATTTTGCTTGTTTAAATCTACGTGGATGACATTATATTTGGTTCTACTAATGAACAGTTGTGCAATAATTTCTCACCGCTCATGAAATCTAAGTATGAACTGAGCATGATGGGTGAACTAACTTTATTTCTAGGATTACAGGTTAAACAAACCTCAAATGGAATTTTATAAATCAAAGTAAGTACACATTAGATCTTTTGAAAAAGTTCAAATTTGATTAGTGTTCTGCCATCTAAACCCCAATGGCAAGCAATGCTAAATTGGATGCTGATACCTGTGGCAAACATGTTTCTGTAATAGCTTACAGAGGTATGATTGGGAGCTTGCTATATTCAACTGCTATTAAACAAGATATAATGTTTGCTACCTATTTATGCGCTAGGTTTCAAGCTGATCCAAAGGAATATCATCTAGCTGCTCTAAAAAGAAATCTTCAGATACCTAAAGGGTACACTAGGTTTAGGTCTTTAGTATCCCGAAGACTCTAGCCTTGATCTATTTGGCTACACAGATTCTGATTTTGTAGGTTGCAGGGTAGATAGAAAAATCACATTAGGTGGGTGTCAACTCCTTGGTTGAAAGTTGATTAGTTGGTGCAGCAGGAAGCAAAACTCTGTTTCCACTTCTACTGCTGAAGCTGAATATATAGCTGTTGGAAGCTGCTGTGGGCAGATCATATGGATGCAGCATCAGCTTGAAGATTATGGTCTTGTATATAGGAAAGCTCCTATTCTATGTGATAATACAAGTGTCATAGCTATCTCCAACAAGCTTGTTTTAAGAACCAAGCATATAAAGGTCTGACATCACTTTATAAGGGATCACATTTAGAAGGTAATGTTGAAGTAACTTTTGTTCCTACAGAAGAACAACTTGTAGATATTTTCACAAAACCCCTTGATGAAAATAGGTTTAATTCCCTTATGTGCAAGCTGTGAATGTTAAATAAAAGTGACTAAGTGTTATTTATGTTTCAAAGGATACATAGCAAAAATGTCAAAATCATAAACAACAGCTTTGACTGAACAGGTTTCACCAGTTCTGTACTTAGCCAGTTCTTTAAGATTTGGATAGGTTTGACAAGTACCATGTTTGAAAAAATAACAAGTCTTTCAAAACAAAGTTTTTCTTTCGAACCTGCTCTGTTGTCTAAACCTGAAACCTACTCACTCTGTATTCTGTCATACAAGGCAAGGTTTATATTCTGTTCAGTTACTGAATAGGTTTCAAATTGAAACCTGCTCTTAAATGACTGCACAGGTTTCATAAACAAGTTACAGACTGATCAGTTTTGGATGAAACCTTTCATCACAGGTCTAAAAAACAGCTTTGAACATCTACTTTTAATTAACATTATGTTCACATTTAAGTTATATAAATTGTGTATTTATTTATCCTAATTACCTGCAGATAATGTGTGTTACGTGTTTAAGTGGAGAAAAGCGTCAAGTTGGTCTGACAAACGTGCTGACATGGTTACCATTCCGATCCATTAGTCATCATATTTCAAAGCAACCGTCTTTTACTCTCTCCCGCGATCTCACATTCAAATCCTATAAATACCCACTATCACTGTTTCATCTTCTTCTTCGCTACTATGACCCTATATATCCACAATCTCTGAGAAACCATAATTACCTTCAAAAGACTCTGTTTTTGAGATTTGTGCATTCTCGTCTACAACAATGGCCTCCAACACTCCCCTTGTACCTGCATTCCTGGGTGATGATGTTGTAAAACACCCATCTATCACCATCATACTAACCATCAGACCCATACACTATGTCGCAAAAACTACGTTGGGAAAGGCTATGAACCAATGGTTATATTCCTGAAAGCTCATCCTCTGAACTATGCCAAGAAAGCCACTCCTGGTGTCATATATCAAGAAATGGTCTATGAGTTCTGGTACACGTGCTCTTATGACTCTACTACTAACATTCGATGAATCATTCTCAACAACACTCAAGTTGTTGAGTTAACTGCTGCTCTTCATCAAGAGGTACTTCATCATCCTGTAGTTGAGAAATATGATTAACCACAGCCTTAAAAAATCAACAAATGGATAACCTGCTATGATGTTGTGGTGTATCTGCACCAAGGGTGGGAGCTACTCTGTTCAGGAAAGAGTTAGCACCAACTTACAGTTTTCTCTTTTCCTCCGTGGTGATGTGTCTAAGCTGTAAGGTTGGTTTGTTTGACCAGCTCAGCCGTGAATATGTCCAAATAGCTTTGCAGTTTGTGAATGAGATTAAACTGAATATGGCCAATTGGATTTTTGGCAATATGATGGCCTTTGTGGAACAAGACCAACGTACTCCATCTGTAAGGTACCACAATCCTTAAATCTCATATTCATGCATGTTTGTTGCGACAATCTGTACAACTCCCAACCATTCCTAAAGTCAATGATGTTTCTTGTGATTGGAAACAAGTATTTCATGCTGCGGTGTCTGCTAATGATCCTCCACTCTTAACTCCAATGAGGAGGCTTCTTGGTTTAGTGGAAGGACCTTCTACACAAGAGGTGGATCCAACTCCTGCTCCCATAGGAAAATCCAAATCACTGATTATATGGGCAAAACGTGCCCTGAAGTCTGGTGAAGCTGAGCCTGTCACCACGAAGGCCAGAAAAACTAAATCTGCACCCCCAGTCTATGTGCCTGAGGGGGAGCAGGCTAATCTCCTAGGTTCATCTGTTAAACGAAAAGCCTTCGTGGCTAATGGCTCCGTGCCATTTGAGACTATGGAACAGGTTCCACCACCTATTTTTAGATAGTCTCCTCACCAGTCCAAACACATGAACCTCCAAATTCTCCCAACACCTACTCCAAGCTTAGGAAGAAATCCTTAGCCAGAAAGAAAAACATCAGCCTTACTAGTCCAAGAAGCCCCTCTAACCCTTCTCAACAGGAGTCAGCAAAAGAAGCAACCCTGATGCATCCTCTTCTCCTATTTTGGGAGAAGGTGCACCCTCTATGGAGCATGCTTCACTCCAGCCTGAGTCAATCCAGAGTCAGCCTGAGCCCTCTGGTTTCTCTCAAAAGGAACTAGTTGTACACATGGAGGCAACCACATCAACTATCCCCTCCTATCAACCGGATGAGGATATTGAAAGACAGGAGCCCTCTTCACTCCACACTGAGTCCACACTATCACCTACTTATATTTCTGCTTCACAACCTGAGTCTGCACAAGGTGAAAAAACAGTTGGTTCACGCCCACCAACTGATCAGCCTTCGATTTCTGCTCCTATGCAGTTGCTCAATGTCCAACAGCCGCTGAAGGGCCAACATCCCAGCCTGATGAGCCTCAGGGTGCAGAACAACCCTGTGGTAAAGGCTTTCCCCAGATGCAAATTCCATCACCAGTTTTTGTAAGGTCTACCACTGACAGATCTATCTAGACGCGGACCCGTTAACGAGTGCAGAATCCTCGTTGACGGTTAGACGGACAAACTCTCAACCAACGGAAACACGGAGACTATTAGACGCTGAACGAACGACACACGAACGATCCTACGTACTAATTCTCTCCGAAACGGGACTCACCAAGCTGATAAACTCGAGATCGCCTATTGCTTAATTCCTCACGAATTCTGCCAAAGGTCTGCTAATCATTCGAGTCTATCCCTAATTATAGACCCTGATTCGAGTCTGTTGTGGGCCAACCTCGAATCTGGCCTAAGGCCTCATTCGAATCTGTCCATCTGACAGATTCGAATCTAACCTATTCGAATCTAAGGATACATTCGAATCTATCACAGATTCGAATGTCTTCCTTTACATATTCGAATCTAACCAATACACTTAAACACTTAAGTGATGAAACTTATAATATTACCTTATGATTGATTTTATCTTTGAGTTTTATGTTTGAACTTCTTGTAATACGTTACATCAAGTTCAAACATACAAACACTGATAAACATCAATCATATATAATATATATATACCAAACATATGCAAAATCACAATGTAAGACAACTTAGACTGCTATCGTCACACGGGATGTACCAACAGACTCCCCCTTGACGATAGCTTCTAATAATTCACACATTTGATTTAAGAACATGGTTTATTATTGATTCAAAATACTACCAGCATACAGACCTTTTTCTACACATACCTTGACTACATTTTCATATTTACTCGCTTCAGCATCCATATGTGCGTCACTGGAAATCTTACAGTTATACAAGATCTGCAAGTCTTCTTTAGATAAGTTCACCAGGTGAAGCGGGTCATAGACTCTAAGAATAACCTTTTCTTCTAAGTCTTCCATAACCGCTTCCCCAGTTTCTGTGTCAGCATACCACCACTTCAGATTCTTCAGAATGTTTTGTGGCATTGGCTTGAGAGGTACCTTCCTAAGACACCTGGCTGGCTTATAATGAATCCTCATCCAAGGTCTACCAGTTAGAGGGTCGATACGTGATGGATCCTCAACTCTTTTCCCAACTCTTGGACTCAGGCGCTCAAATTTCCTCGATCTTCCCTCCTTTCTTATTATTCTTGCGATAACGTCCGCATAGGGATCATTGCCAATATTGATCAGATCTTTCCATGCTAAATCTGCAATTTCAATCTTTGGCAAGGAGTTGAACGCCTTTAAGGTTCGCCTCATGTACTGAAGCCCGTCTTTTCTCTTTATTATGAATAGCTGCAGTTCTCTGTCAAAGAACAAGCTTAAAATTCTCTCAGACAGCTTCCCCGTACCTGGCACTCTCATTGTCCTTTTAATTGCAGCTTCCTTCTCTTCAGCCCTGAACCATAGCTTTCGTTTTTCTTCATTGGTTAGCTCTCTTGCAGGTTCCTCTGTCGATGGCTGAGGATTTAAAGCAACATTCACTATATCTGCATCGACAATGTTATGTCCATCAATCATATAAGTATCTGTGATAGGATTCTGCTGCACAATTATCTCATCAGCTTCATCATCCTCATCAGCAAGTACTTCATCATCTGATCGCCAGTCGACTATCTCCTCTGGCGCAATCTCCCCTTCTTCAAGCTCTTCATCTTCGTTATCAAAGCCTACATCCAGTGGATCATCATCAAGATCCATGAGCGCGTCAATCATCTCACTGATTTCAAAGTCTGTAGGCTCCTTAGACGAACTAGCTTCACCCCTGTGTCCTTCTCCTTGACTAGGCTCCCCCTGAATTTGAGTAACTTGAGCTGCAGGAAAATCTACAGACTCAATCTCTTTATTTGCACTCGGATCATTGCCTTCATCATCATCATCTTCTCGCTGAACTTCCTGATCTTTACAACTCGTCTCCCCCTGAGTTTGAAGATTTTTCATAAGCTGCTCTAGGAGGGACCGCATTGCTCGGATCTCAGATGATTGATCAGCAACAAATGATTTAATTTCCGTGTTCTCGTCTCTTACATTTTCAACAATCGTTCTCAGTTCGGCATTCTCCTTATCAAGATTAGAGTTATGCTGTTGGAGTTCACCGACTGCTTTTGTGAGAGATATTATTTGAATGTTCTGAAAGTCGACACGGCTTTTGAGTTGCATGATTTGTTGATTTTCGGTATAGGCGTCTGATGTAGAAGGGATGGACTGAATGGGAGCAGGGTTGAATGGATGGGGAATGTATGGCTCATGAGGTTGAGGTGGTGGTGATGGTGGAGCTGTGGTTTGTGGTTGGGTTTGGGGAACGTCTGACTGACTGGCGGATGCAGAGGAAGACCCTTGCATGAACCGATGACGTTTGGCCCTTTGCCTCGTCATTAGTGGAGCATCATCTTCTTCTTCAAAATCCGAATCTTCAGATTCCCTGGCCTCTCGCCTTCGCGAACCACCTTCATTGATGATCAAGCGTGAACCGTAAGTTCCAATTTGAACAGATTCTGGAGCTTCAACTTCAATCTCCTCCATCTCTTCTGATTCTGTAGCAGATGATGACTCATCATTGGCAGTCTGCTCAGGCTCATATTCGTCAACATCTCTGAAGACATCTTCTTCTCCCTCTGGAGGCTCAAGCAATTCTCCCACTAACGCAGCCGCTATATCTTCATTTGCATGTGGACCCGCCTCCCAAATTTCATTTAATGTTTGGCATAATTGATCAGCTTCATTTGGGACAGATGACGGCCCGGCTTCCTGCATTTCTGGTTGCTGACTCGAAGAAGGCCTAGACACCTGAGACTGACTTGCAGTATCTCTTTGTCTTCGCCTTGGATCACGGGGACGAACACGAGTCTGATGCGGTTGCTGTTGCGGTTGCTGTTGCTGTTGCTGTTGCTGTTGAACTTCTATTTCACATGCCCAGTTGGCATTATCAGGTGCCACAAAGTTCCTGTCTAAGATAGCTCCAAACAACGGACGAGCAGTAGGAACAGCCAATCTTCCTCGGTGTGAGGAACAATCAGCAAATATGCGTTTTTCCATTACATTTACGCTCAAAGAATCATTCGATTGTGGCAGACTTGGCAAAAAGTGGCGTATCAACATCATCACGAACCTCGGATACAAAAGAAACCTTTCTCTCTCAGGAGCCGTGATTTGATGAATAAATTCTGAGAAAATCAGCTGCGAGAAACTAAACTTCTTATTGTACACCATCGCGATCATTGCTGATTGGATTTTTGATACAATGTAATCAAATCCAGCTTTCTTCGGTGCAAAACAGACCATGAAGACATGGACCAAGAAACGCCATTGCCCAATCAGGCCACTCTTCATATATGACGACTTTGTTACATCTAGACTGTAACCCATTCGTTGAAAAGCCGCTTGCCTAATATTTAGTGGAAAATCAATAGGCCCAGACTCCTCTTCCTCGGATCCTAGCTGCAACACTTGACGCAGCATATCGGCAGAGAATACCAACGGTTGCCCTGCGATCCTTGTTCTCAGCACTGTCGGGGTGACAGAGCAGTCAACTTGTAAATGATCATAGAACTGCCGTACATATGAGATTACAATCGGAATGTTCTGAAACAAAGCGTAGCTAATTCTGGATTCAGCTAAGAAATCCAACACTTCACGAAAACCCTGCGCCTCAGGGATGTTATTATCTGGATTAAGAACCATATTGTGCTTGGGAACAAAAGCACGAAGCGCCATATCTGCACAATACATAAAATTGTTAGATTATTATTAAACATCAATAAACTTGTTTAAATTCAAATTTGTTTTATCTTGTATTTGATTAAATACAAAATCTAACCCAATTAAATTTTTACAAGTTTAATAAAATTTAAATTCAACAAAATAAATGAAGTACAGAATCGAGAGTAACAGATTCGAAGTGCCCATATTCGAATGTAATGGACAGATTCGAATATACCCTATTCGAGTCTGATGGACGGATTCGAATATCTGGTCATCTCGAATCTATTGATAGATTCGAGAAACCCATGATCAGATTCGAAACCATTATCAGATTCGAAAGGCCGACACCCCTTTTTCAACAAAAATCCAAGATTTTAACCATTTTGAACGTAGCAAATCACATACATTAGTTCAACTAGGTTCTAATCATAGATTTATGCTTTTAATTTGATCTTTTATTAGTCCAAACTTGGTAATTTTGCAAAAACCCTATTTTGACCTATAAAACATCAAAATGTGATGTTTAATCCCAAATTTGTGTATTAAACCACCAAAATCTTGTACAATCATGTTGCTTATACCTAGATTTGAAGTTAGAATCGAACACAAAAGCTTTAGAATCGACGAAATGTCGTTTAGTGGAAATACGATAGACTCGAGATTAGATTCGAGATCGCCAGAACAGATTCGAGAAATCAGATTCGAGAACAGTGAGAAGTAAATGCTTTCACTGTGGACCTTTATATACTAACTACCTTCGAGTCTATGTAATTTCGAGTCTACTGACAGATTCGAAGTATCTCACATTCGAGTCTGTCTTAGATTCGAAATTTCCAACACTTAGAAAAATTTCAGAAAATTTTGAAATAACTTCAACTTTTCCAACTATTTTCTACGGTATTGTGTAACCAGATAATCTATGCCAAATCTTTTACCCTAAGCTCAGATATTTCACGCATTGTATATTTTATTCAACTTTGAATGCACCCTCAGTAATTTTTTGACCTTTTACCTAAGTAAAAATTAAACTAAACTACAGTAAAATAAAATAAGCTAAGGTAAAAACAAAATAAAATAAAATAAAATAAAATAAAATTTTGACTAAAAAATTTAATCTAGACTTAAGTTATAAAAATAAATTTACAGGCTACGCTAGATACCAAACAACATATTTTTGATGAGTATAGTCTAAGAAAGGTTCAATCAGATAGCGATGTCCGATACTTACTTTCAGTACTTAACCTTTCACACTTAGGAATTTTTGATTCCTTTGATTGTTTGTTGTGACATACCCATTTAGCCGATTGTTGGTATTTTACCCTGTTAAACACTCTACACTTCGGAATATCCCTTGGCCTTTTTATTTATCAGGAAATTATCTTACGTGACTCAGACATAGACATACTTTTATGATCAAGGCACACAGACAAAATTCTAACTTGTTGGTATTTGCAAACTTTCTTTAAAAGACAAACATCGGACACAGGTCTGTATTCTCATACAACAAAGTGTCTTAGTTCGACTTAAGGTTTAACTTTAAAGTTAGCAGATAGCGGTGACAGGTCTGTACTGACGTACAACAAAGCGACATGTCTGCTAACCCGAATCTAAACAGAGACAACAGGTCTGTACTTACGTACAACAGAGTTGCATGTTTTAGACTCTCAGTTTTTCATGATATTTCTATTCTTTCCATTTTCAGACGTATTTGATGTTGCTATACATCCCCAGAAAGTTTGCATACCTCATTTAGACTCAATGTTTGTATGTCTTGTACATAAAAATTAAGACCGATTGGTCATACATCTAAGCTAGTGACACGTTTGACTTTTTCTAGAATATTTTATTAGCCTTTAGATACCCTATATGTATTATGCCTACCAACACATCAAACTAAATAAAGTATAACACTTAGGATTTAGTTGCATTATGTGTGAAAGCCTAAACACTTAGAGTCTGTAACGACGGTGCTAATTTTCGTCACTTTGAACCTATGTATCTAAGACTTAACTCCTTTTCTGATATTCTCTTTTTTTGTATTTTTGTAATTTTCTCTCTTTTTTCTTTTGTTTTTCATAGCAAAACACATTAAACTAAGCTAATCTACTAACTTACTAAAAATAGAAGCTTACTAAAAATAGAAACTTTCCTAAATTAGAAACTTTCCTAAATTAGCAGACTACTGAAAAAGAAAGAAATATAACAACTATAAAAGGAAATAAAATACTACTAAGGTCAATTTACTCTGGGTTGCGCATTCCATTAAGTTGAATTAAATACTCAAAACGTGACTTATCAAACGCTTTGGTAAATAAATCAGCATTATTATCTTCAGTTGCCACCTTTACCAGTTTGATCAAGTTCTTTTCAGCACAATCACGAATAAAATGATGTCTTATGTCTATGTGCTTTGTTTTACTGTGTTTAACTGGATTATTTGTTATAGCAATTGTTGATTGATTGTCTATCCTAATTGGAGTTTGAGTATAAGCCAAACCGTAATCCCGCAATTGTTGTTGTATCCACAGAACCTGTGAACAGCAACTACCAGCAGCAACATACTCGGCCTCGCACGTTGACACGGCTACCGATGTTTGTTTCTTGCATTGCCAGGACACCAATCTCCCTCCGAGGAACTGACAACCTCCAGTCGTTGATTTGCGCGTCAAGCTGCATCCTCCGTAGTCCGAATCTGTGAACGCCTCCAACTCTAGATCTCCCTCCGCGTGATACCAAAGTCCCAGCTTCGGTTTCGACTTGAGGTATCGTAGAATCCGCTTCACAGCTTTCATATGCATCTCCTTCGGATTCGCTTGAAACCTAGCACAGATACACACAGCAAACATAATATCAGGTCTTGAAGCAGTTAAATACAAAAGTGACCCAATCATGGC
>JAANYP010009566.1:0-11626 GCA_020465985.1 Centrapalus pauciflorus | reverse complement strand
GTTGCATATCCCTGAAGGGTTTCTGATGTTCTGCCTTTACCATCTGACAGACTCTGCAGCTTTCAACACACTTACCGATGTCTTTCTTCATTCCTGGCCACCAGTAGTCAGCTTTCATATCAAAGTACATCTTTGAGCTGCCAGGATGAACAGATAACTTGGACTGATGAGCTTCGGACAGAAGAGTGCTGTGAATTGAACCATATTTAGGAACCCAAATTCGGTTTCCCTTGAGAAAGTGAAGTCCCAAATGGTTCAGAGATAAGAATTGAAGTTGCCCTTTAAGATTTTCAGAATCAATATTCTCTTCTTTCAGTGCTTCTGCTTGAGCAACTCGAATGTCTTCAATAAGATCAGAAGAGAATACTACAGGAGTTAGGGCATAGCAGCATTTTTCCGGATAGACTTTCCTACTCAAAGCATCCGCGACAACATTAGCTTTGCCGGGATGATATAGGATCTCGCAATCATAGTCCTTGATAAGCTCCAAGGACCGTCGCTGTTTCATGTTTAGATCCTTTTGAGTAAAAAGATGCTTGAGACTCTTATGATCGGTGTAGAGCTGACACCGAGTCCCATAAAGATAATGCCGCCAGATTTTCAGAGCAAAGGTGACGGCAGCCAACTCAAGATCATGAGTTGGTGCACTTTTCTCGTAGTCTTTCAATTGCCTTGAAGCGTAGGCAATTACTTTTCCCCTTTGCATCAGAACACATCCTAAGCCAGTACCAGATGCGTCGCTGTAAACGACAAAGTCATCATTGCCTTCTGGTAAGGCTAGGATCGGCGCTTGGATAAGCTTTTGCTTCAGAATGTCAAATGCCTCTTGCTGTTTATTGGACCAAACGAAAGGAGTATTCTTTCGTGTTAGCATCGTTAGAGGTACAACAATCTTCGAGAAGTCCTTTATGAATCGCCGGTAGTAACCAGCCAATCCGAGGAAACTTCTTATTTCTGAGGCATTGCGAGGCGTTTGCCATTTCTGAACAGCCTCGACTTTAGACGGATCAACGGAAATCCCTTCGCCAGAAACAACATGGCCAAGGAATTGAATCTATAAGAATCAAAATAGAAGTTCAAGTTTTGATGTAAATCAGGGAATACTTAGAAAATAACTCAAGACATATATAATAGAAATTATACCTGTCTGAGCCAAAACTCGCATTTAGAAAACTTTGCGTAGAGTCTTTCTTTTCTTAGTAACTCTAGCAATTTCCGCAAATGATTAGAATGATCAGCCTCCGTTTTGGAGTAAATCAGAATATCGTCTATGAATACGATAACTGATTTATCCAACATTGGTCTGCACACACGATTCATGAGATCCATGAACGCCGCTGGTGCATTTGTCAAGCCGAACGGCATCACGAGAAATTCGTAATGACCGTATCTTGTACGGAAGGCTGTCTTTGGAACATCCTCATCTCTGACTTTTAATTGATAATACCCAGAACGAAGATCAATTTTAGAGAAGTAGCTGGCTCCTTGTAGCTGATCAAACAGATCATCAATTCTGGGCAGAGGATACTTATTCTTTATTGTAACCTTGTTCAACTCACGGTAGTCGATGCACATACGGAAAGTTCCGTCTTTCTTTTTGACAAATAGAACAGGTGCACCCCACGGAGATGAACTCGGTCGGATAAACCCCTTCTCTAACAGCTCTTGCAATTGTTTTGACATTTCCTGCATTTCTGCAGGTGCAAGTCTGTAAGGAGCTTTTGCAATAGGAGCCGCACCAGGAACCAAGTCAATACTGAACTCGACTTGACGTTTCGGTGGCACTCCGGAAATGTCATCAGGAAAAACGTCTGGGAACTCGCAGACAATAGGAATATCGGACAGAGATTTCTTTTCAGAGCTGGACTCAGATAGAGCATAACAAAGATAGGAGTCGTGACCTCTAGACAAATATTTATGAGCTATTTCTATAGATATGAAGCAATGAGCACCTTTTCTTTTCTCTCCTTTAATCTCCAATACCCGACCGTCTGAAGACTTGATTCTGATGATTCGCCGGTTGCAAATAATTGTAGCCTCGTTGTTCATTAACCAATCCATGCCGATGATGACGTCAAATTCTTTCAACGGAATCGGGATAAGGTCGAGGTTGAATACGATGTTGCCAATAAGTAGTGTGCAATTACGATAAACAGAATCAGCCATAACAAAATTGTTACTAGCTGTCTCAATGTCTAATATCACAGAAAGCTTTGATGGAGACTTATATAATCTTTGTGCAAAAGATGTTGATATGAAAGAACGACTCGCGCCGGAATCAAATAGTACTCGGGCAGGAATAGAGTTAAGCAAAAACATACCGGTAACTACGTCAGGTGCTTCTTTTGCTTCCTCGGCTGTTATTTGAAAAGCTCGAGTCTTTGCAGTTGGCGTTGCAGCAGAACTCTTAACTGTAGACCCTCCAGCTGATGACTGAGACTGATATCGCGACCCACTACGACACTGATACATAAAGTGTCCCCTTTTTCCACATTTTTCGCATCCACATCCTTGCTGTGGACATTCTTCACTACTGTGACCGATCATGTTGCACGCAAAGCAAGTAACATCATCTGGATTGCATAATCCCATGTGTGATCTTCTGCATCGCTTGCAGAATCGTGGTTCGTTCGTGAGGGAGTAAACTTGTGCTTTCTGCTGTGAACTATGCTGATAGGATTGCGGAGATTGCGACTTATTTGGCTTAAAGAATCTGCCAAATCGTTGTTTCTTCGGAGGAGACGGATTCATTGGGTTAGTCGTTGGAGCGTATAGCTGATTGCCGTATTCTAGATATCCTCTCTCAATCTTTCTGGCTGCTTCTACCATTTCCAAATAGCTCTTGTATTTGATAGCGCTCATCGGATGTCTGTATCTAGGATTGAGTCCTACACGGAATCTATTCATCTTTCTTTCTTCAGTAGCTACTTGGTATGAGGAGTAACCGCATAGTCGTGAAAACTCGTGTTCGTATTCGTCAACCGTCTTTGTTCCTTGAGTCAGCTGCATCAGTTGTACTTCCATCTTGTCTCGCTGGTCTACTGGACAGTACTTTGCGTTAAACATATCTAGGAACTGGTTCCACTCTAAAGTCTGAATTACTTCTTCGCCATATATGCTTCTCTGGGTTTTCCACCATGCTCGGGCAGCACCGACAAATAAAGCGGACGCATAACTTACTTTCTTCGAGTCTAAACAGTCAGAGATTCTAAAGATCTCTTCGGTATGACTAATCCAATCCATCGCCTGAATCGGATTCACTGTACCCTCAAAGTTCAGGGCACCGCTCGCTTTGAAGTCCTTAAACTTGCAGCCTTTTGGCTGAGCAATTTGAGTTTCAGGATTTGTGTTATCAGAATCAGATTCATTAGTCTGGACTTGCTTTTCTTTTCTTTTATTCTTTTTATCTTCACGTCTTTTAGCTTCGGCCTCATCTCTGGCCTGAAACTGTTCTTGCATTATTTTGTTCTGTTGTTCTGAGTGTTGGGCTAGAAGTTGTTGCATCATTTCAAACATCTGTTGTGGGTTCATGTTGCTGGGAATATCACCTGATCCTGATCCTGACATCTTCTACTGAAAATTAAAATTAATTAACTATCAGTTTATAGACTTAGATCTATGTACCCTTTTTCCCATCCTAACAGTCTGTACATCCTATCTCAGTTCAAACCACCTAAATGATTGATACATATGTATTGCTTCAGTTTGAGATCAAGTATACTCACGTAATACTTGATTCACTCAAACTAGTGCTCTGATACCATCCTGTGAAGACCTCCCCTTCCGGGTCAGTCCTCAGAGTCTAGGTCCCACATCATGCAATACGATATCAACCATACTAAGATAGGGTAATTAATTGCGGAATTAAAAATTACATGTACATACAGATTAGGATTTAAGTTACATATTTCAAAGTAAAGTTATAAAAAGGGTAACATCTAATCTAGTCATTACATCATAGAATCATAATAAGTCTACCCAAAATCCACAACAATTGCTGTCTTCCAATCAGTACCGAAAGGATTTGTTGTGTAGTGGTCTATGATACTTCTGTCTTGATCTTTAATTGACCTAAGAGCTAGGTCCAGCAGGTGACTTTCCTTTGCTTTTACCTGTAAAATTATAATGCAGCAACTGTAAGCAATGCTTAGTGAGTTTATAGATTTTCAATATTAACATGCGTGTCAAGCGGATCATTAGTCTAGCGTGATATGTCTTGGCTGCCGCTACAGCCCTCATGATTGAGATATAGAATCATAGAATTGGATGATGTTCAGGCCACACTCACGCTTAAATCGTGGGGATCAGCCACATACTGGGCTAGCTACCAGTAAGTCAATATGGCGGAACATCGGAAGTCATTACCAAGTTCATAAGAACTGGTGAAATAGCCAGGTCTAGAACAATAGACCATTAGGGCTAGTCAAGCGGAATCAATATATACGTCAAATGTCTGATCAATAGTGAAAGCTTAAGTCGTAGAAGTCATGATAGCAATGAATCAATAAGCAATGTCTGAAGAAATCTTAAATGCAATATGATATGATAATCAAATAGCTATCATGATCCACTGGGCAACAGCGAACCATGGTGTGCACATGTCTCAATCCAGCTGATAAATGAATGTCAATAAATCTAGCAGCAGCAATATATCTCAACCGGAATCTATGCATGTTCAATCTGAATATCTATAACTCACTGGTCTGGGTCTTTATCAAACAGATATAAAAATCTGCCACCTGAGTTATCTCAGGATTTTATCTTTGTCAATCTGTTCTGTCAATCAAATCTCTGACCTGCTTTTACGTCTTTAAGTCTTTATATCTTTGTTCAGAATATACTGAACCTGTTCAAAATCATTCATGATAATATCATGTCAATTTCATCATCTTTATCATCATCATTTTAATCTTTAAATTCTAGAATTTTATCTGATTCTGATAACTGATAATCTTATCAATCTTTCATTTATTTATATTCTTTGTTTCATAATTTCTCAAAAGCTTTCTATATATATATATATCCATGCATACAAACATTATTTTATTAAAAATATAGAAATCAGCATTTAAGATTCGGACCAACCCGGATCCGGATTGGGACCCGGATTCGAATCATTTCGGATCAATCATCCGGATTCGGACCATAGTATTTAATCCGATCTTGACCATCCGAATTAGGACTTTTAGGACCGAAAATGGGATCATCCGAATTTAAGCATAAGTCCGAATTAGGATCAATATAGGTACCGAATTCGGATCATTTAGACTCCGAATTGCTACATCCGAATTGTGCATCCGAAATAGACCACTCATCCGAATTCGGGTTTAACCGAGTTCGGATCCTAAACTTCATATTTTTCCAGAAATTTGTTCTTGGTGTTCTTGACTAATATATATTCGGATTTTTCATAATAATTCCCAAAATTTCATTTTTATCAACATGCAACTAACCAATTAGTTGTATTAACATTATTTGAGTAATTTTATATAATTATATTGATCAAAAACATCATAATTATAACAAGATCATCCAAAAACTCATCATTTTGTCAAGAACATATTTTTATCCAAAAATTCCGATTTCTAAATGGTTTTAGATGATCCAAGCAGCAAATTTTGTTTCTGTTTCATTTATTAGTTTCAATTCATCATAATCTATCATAATTTTATACATGCATCCTAAAATCACCATATTTGAATCAAAGGTTTCGGTTTTTCATCAAACCGAACCAAACACATATTGAACATCAAATTTAGGAGAATTAATACCTTGAGTTCTCTTGGTTGATGATGTTTGATGATGTTTGTAACTTCCTTGATCTTGATTCTTCAATTGAATGTAATTAAATGAACAATTTTGGATGATTTGGAGAGGTTAGCCGTGAGTTTAGAGAGAGATTAGAGAGAGATAGAGATTTTGTGTTAATGATCATAATGGATCATTAATTTTGTTTATATATATTATGTCAGTCATATTTGCAAATTAACCCACTAAACTTTTGTATTTTACTTATCTTTTAAATTTAACCATCTTTAATTATTCATAACATAAATATTCAATTTAATTTTAAATAGTCATCAACTTAATTAAATCACATAATTAATAATGTAATTAAATTTACATTATTAAGATCAAAACGAAAAAAAAGACTTAGATAAAAACTGGGTTGTCACAGAATGGGCTCCACCACGCACAAACTTCGTCCCCGAAGTTAGCTATGTTCGAACATATTGGGATAAGTAGCTTTCATAACATCTCTGGATTCCCAAGACTGATGCGAACCTTTGTGGTGTTTCCACTGGACGAGCACCATCTGTATTTCTTTATTCCGAAGCTTTTTGGTCTTCGAGTCCAAAATACACTCCGGCTCTTCAACCACTCTAAGCCTCTCATCAATCTGCAAGTTAACGTGCGGTATTTGAACCTCTCTTTCGTCTGCTAAGCTCTTTCTCAGATGACTGACATGGAATACAGGATGTATTCCAGATAAGTCCGCTGGTAGTTCAAGACGATAAGATTGATTTCCAATCTTTTCAACAATCTTGAACGGACCGATGAATCTCGGAGCTAGCTTGTTTCTTTTAATGAACCACACCACATTCTTCATTGGGGATACTTTCAACATCACCCAATCGTTAACTGCAAAACTGATTGACCTGTGCCGGTTGTCATAGTATGACTTCTGCCTGCTTTGAGCTTCAAGTATGTTTCTTTTAACGAGTTGAATCTTCTCGTGAGTCAACTGTAGAAGGGCAGGTCCTGCTATTGGCGATTCACCTGTTTCACGCCAACAGGTGGGAGTTCTGCACTTTCTTCCGTATAAAGCTTCAAAAGGAGCCATCTTGATCGTTGAATGATAACTGTTGTTGTATGAGAATTCGACCAACGGCAAATGGTCATCCCAGTTACCACCTAGATCAAGAACGCAGGCACGAAGCATATCTTCGAGTGTTAGGATAGTACGCTCACTCTGGCCATCTGCATTAGGATGATAAGCAGTACTCATAGAAATCCGAGTACACATCCCATCTTGTAGTGCTTGCCAGAATCTGGATGTGAAACGACTATCACGATCAGAAACGATAGACTTTGGCACACCGTGACGAGAAATTATTTTAGTGACGTATAGTTGTGCCAATCTATCAAGGGAGTATGTTTCTTTCATCGGTATGAAGTGAGCTGACTTCGTTAATCTGTCCACGACTACCCAGATGGAGTCGTGTTGTCTTTTGGTTTTCGGCAGCTTTGTGATGAAATCCATAGTTATATGCTCCCACTTCCACTCAGGAACTGGCAGTGGTTGCATATCCCTGAAGGGTTTCTGATGTTCTGCCTTTACCATCTGACAGACTCTGCAGCTTTCAACACACTTACCGATGTCTTTCTTCATTCCTGGCCACCAGTAGTCAGCTTTCATATCAAAGTACATCTTTGAGCTGCCAGGATGAACAGATAACTTGGACTGATGAGCTTCGGACAGAAGAGTGCTGTGAATTGAACCATATTTAGGAACCCAAATTCGGTTTCCCTTGAGAAAGTGAAGTCCCAAATGGTTCAGAGATAAGAATTGAAGTTGCCCTTTAAGATTTTCAGAATCAATATTCTCTTCTTTCAGTGCTTCTGCTTGAGCAACTCGAATGTCTTCAATAAGATCAGAAGAGAATACTACAGGAGTTAGGGCATAGCAGCATTTTTCCGGATAGACTTTCCTACTCAAAGCATCCGCGACAACATTAGCTTTGCCGGGATGATATAGGATCTCGCAATCATAGTCCTTGATAAGCTCCAAGGACCGTCGCTGTTTCATGTTTAGATCCTTTTGAGTAAAAAGATGCTTGAGACTCTTATGATCGGTGTAGAGCTGACACCGAGTCCCATAAAGATAATGCCGCCAGATTTTCAGAGCAAAGGTGACGGCAGCCAACTCAAGATCATGAGTTGGTGCACTTTTCTCGTAGTCTTTCAATTGCCTTGAAGCGTAGGCAATTACTTTTCCCCTTTGCATCAGAACACATCCTAAGCCAGTACCAGATGCGTCGCTGTAAACGACAAAGTCATCATTGCCTTCTGGTAAGGCTAGGATCGGCGCTTGGATAAGCTTTTGCTTCAGAATGTCAAATGCCTCTTGCTGTTTATTGGACCAAACGAAAGGAGTATTCTTTCGTGTTAGCATCGTTAGAGGTACAACAATCTTCGAGAAGTCCTTTATGAATCGCCGGTAGTAACCAGCCAATCCGAGGAAACTTCTTATTTCTGAGGCATTGCGAGGCGTTTGCCATTTCTGAACGGCCTCGACTTTAGACGGATCAACGGAAATCCCTTCGCCAGAAACAATATGGCCAAGGAATTGAATCTATAAGAATCAAAATAGAAGTTCAAGTTTTTGATGTAAATCAGGGAATACTTAGAAAATAACTCAAGACATATATAATAGAAATTATACCTGTCTGAGCCAAAACTCGCATTTAGAAAACTTTGCGTAGAGTCTTTCTTTTCTTAGTAACTCTAGCAATTTCCGCAAATGATTAGAATGATCAGCCTCCGTTTTGGAGTAAATCAGAATATCGTCTATGAATACGATAACTGATTTATCCAACATTGGTCTGCACACACGATTCATGAGATCCATGAACGCCGCTGGTGCATTTGTCAAGCCGAACGGCATCACGAGAAATTCGTAATGACCGTATCTTGTACGGAAGGCTGTCTTTGGAACATCCTCATCTCTGACTTTTAATTGATAATACCCAGAACGAAGATCAATTTTAGAGAAGTAGCTGGCTCCTTGTAGCTGATCAAACAGATCATCAATTCTGGGCAGAGGATACTTATTCTTTATTGTAACCTTGTTCAACTCACGGTAGTCGATGCACATACGGAAAGTTCCGTCTTTCTTTTTGACAAATAGAACAGGTGCACCCCACGGAGATGAACTCGGTCGGATAAACCCCTTCTCTAACAGCTCTTGCAATTGTTTTGACATTTCCTGCATTTCTGCAGGTGCAAGTCTGTAAGGAGCTTTTGCAATAGGAGCCGCACCAGGAACCAAGTCAATACTGAACTCGACTTGACGTTTCGGTGGCACTCCGGAAATGTCATCAGGAAAAACGTCTGGGAACTCGCAGACAATAGGAATATCGGACAGAGATTTCTTTTCAGAGCTGGACTCAGATAGAGCATAACAAAGATAGGAGTCGTGACCTCTAGACAAATATTTATGAGCTATTTCTATAGATATGAAGCAATGAGCACCTTTTCTTTTCTCTCCTTTAATCTCCAATACCCGACCGTCTGAAGACTTGATTCTGATGATTCGCCGGTTGCAAATAATTGTAGCCTCGTTGTTCATTAACCAATCCATGCCGATGATGACGTCAAATTCTTTCAACGGAATCGGGATAAGGTCGAGGTTGAATACGATGTTGCCAATAAGTAGTGTGCAATTACGATAAACAGAATCAGCCATAACAAAATTGTTACTAGCTGTCTCAATGTCTAATATCACAGAAAGCTTTGATGGAGACTTATATAATCTTTGTGCAAAAGATGTTGATATGAAAGAACGACTCGCGCCGGAATCAAATAGTACTCGGGCAGGAATAGAGTTAAGCAAAAACATACCGGTAACTACGTCAGGTGCTTCTTTTGCTTCCTCGGCTGTTATTTGAAAAGCTCGAGTCTTTGCAGTTGGCGTTGCAGCAGAACTCTTAACTGTAGACCCTCCAGCTGATGACTGAGACTGATATCGCGACCCACTACGACACTGATACATAAAGTGTCCCCTTTTTCCACATTTTTCGCATCCACATCCTTGCTGTGGACATTCTTCACTACTGTGACCGATCATGTTGCACGCAAAGCAAGTAACATCATCTGGATTGCATAATCCCATGTGTGATCTTCTGCATCGCTTGCAGAATCGTGGTTCGTTCGTGAGGGAGTAAACTTGTGCTTTCTGCTGTGAACTATGCTGATAGGATTGCGGAGATTGCGACTTATTTGGCTTAAAGAATCTGCCAAATCGTTGTTTCTTCGGAGGAGACGGATTCATTGGGTTAGTCGTTGGAGCGTATAGCTGATTGCCGTATTCTAGATATCCTCTCTCAATCTTTCTGGCTGCTTCTACCATTTCCAAATAGCTCTTGTATTTGATAGCGCTCATCGGATGTCTGTATCTAGGATTGAGTCCTACACGGAATCTATTCATCTTTCTTTCTTCAGTAGCTACTTGGTATGAGGAGTAACCGCATAGTCGTGAAAACTCGTGTTCGTATTCGTCAACCGTCTTTGTTCCTTGAGTCAGCTGCATCAGTTGTACTTCCATCTTGTCTCGCTGGTCTACTGGACAGTACTTTGCGTTAAACATATCTAGGAACTGGTTCCATTCTAAAGTCTGAATTACTTCTTCGCCATATATGCTTCTCTGGGTTTTCCACCATGCTCGGGCAGCACCGACAAATAAAGCGGACGCATAACTTACTTTCTTCGAGTCTAAACAGTCAGAGATTCTAAAGATCTCTTCGGTATGACTAATCCAATCCATCGCCTGAATCGGATTCACTGTACCCTCAAAGTTCAGGGCACCGCTCGCTTTGAAGTCCTTAAACTTGCAGCCTTTTGGCTGAGCAATTTGAGTTTCAGGATTTGTGTTATCAGAATCAGATTCATTAGTCTGGACTTGCTTTTCTTTTCTTTTATTCTTTTTATCTTCACGTCTTTTAGCTTCGGCCTCATCTCTGGCCTGAAACTGTTCTTGCATTATTTTGTTCTGTTGTTCTGAGTGTTGGGCTAGAAGTTGTTGCATCATTTCAAACATCTGTTGTGGGTTCATGTTGCTGGGAATATCACCTGATCCTGATCCTGACATCTTCTACTGAAAATTAAAATTAATTAACTATCAGTTTATAGACTTAGATCTATGTACCCTTTTTCCCATCCTAACAGTCTGTACATCCTATCTCAGTTCAAACCACCTAAATGATTGATACATATGTATTGCTTCAGTTTGAGATCAAGTATACTCACGTAATACTTGATTCACTCAAACTAGTGCTCTGATACCATCCTGTGAAGACCACCCCTTACGGGGCAGTCCTCCGAGTCTATGTCCCACATCATGATATACGAATCAACCATACTAAGATAGGTAATTAATTGCGGAATTACAAAAATTCATGTACATACAGATTAGGATTTAAGTTACATATTTCAAAGTAACGTTATAACAAAGGGTAAACTGATCTAATCTAGTCATTACCTCATAAGAATCATACATAAGTCTACCAAAATCCACAACAATTGCGTCTTCCCATCGTACCGAAGGGATTGTTGTGTAGTGGTCTATGATACTTCTGTCTTGATCTTTAATTGACCTAAGAGCTAGGTCCAGCAGGTGACTTTCCTTTGCTTTTACCTGTAAAATATTAATGCAACATCTGTAAGCAAAGCTTAGTGAGTTTATAGATTTTCAATATCAACATGCGTGTCAAGCGGAGTCATTAGTCTTAGCGTGATATGTCTTGGCTGCCGCTACAGCCCTCATGATTGAGATATAGTATCATAAGATCGGATGATGTTCAAGCCACACTCACGCTTAAATCGTGGGGATCAGCCACATACTGGG
>JAANYP010009565.1:0-85186 GCA_020465985.1 Centrapalus pauciflorus | reverse complement strand
AACATTGAGTCTAAATGAGGTATGCAAACTTTCTGGGGATGTATGGCAACATCAAATACATCTGAAAATGGAAAGAATAGAAATATCATGTAAAACTGAGAGTCGAAAACATGCAACTCTGTTGTACGTAAGTACAGACCTGTTGTCTCTGTTTAGATTCGGGTTAGCAGACATGTCGCTTTGTTGTACGTCAGTACAGACCTGTCACCGCTATCTGCTAACTTTAAAAATAAACCTTAAGTCGAACTAAGACACTTTGTTGTATGAGAATACAGACCTGTGTCCGATGTTAGTCTTTTAAAGAAAGTTTGCAAATACCAACAAGTTAGAATCTTTGTCTGTGTGCCTTGATCATAAAAGTATCTCTATGTCTGAGTCACGTAAGATAATTTCCTGATAAATAAAAAGGCCAAGGGATATTCCGAAATGTAGAATGTTTAACAGGGTAAAATACCAACAATCGGCTAAAAGGGTATGTCACGACAAACAATAAAAGGAATTCAAAAAATTCCTAAGTGTGAAAGTTTAAGTACTGAAAGTTAGTATCGGACATCGCTATCTGATTGAACCTTTCTTAGACTATACTCATCAAAAATATGTTGTTAAGTATTTAGCTTAGATTGTAAATTTTTTCTTAAGTCTAGATTAAATTTTTTGGTCAAAATTTTATTTTACTTTATTTTATTTTATTTTATTTTTACCTTAGTTTATTTTATTTTATTTTAGTTTAGTTTAATTTTTACTTAGGTAAAAGGTCAAAAGTTACTGAGGGTGCATTCAAAGTTGGATAAAATACACAATGCGTGAAATATCTGTGCTTAGGGTAAAAGAATTGGCATAGTTTATCTGGTTACACAATACCGTAGAAAAAAGTTGGAAAAGTTGAAGTTATTTTCAAAATTTTCGAAATTTTTCTAAGTGTTTGGTAGTTTCGAATCTAGGACAGACTCGAAGTGGTAAGACTTCGAATCTGTCAGTAGATTCGAATAGGGACTTAGACTCGAAGGTTGGTAGTATATATAGGTCCACAGTGAAGGAATTTATTTCTTACTGTTGTCGAATCTGAAATCTCGAATCTGTCTGTGGCGATCTCGAATCTATTCTCGAATCAACCGTATTTCACAAAAACGACATTTCATCGAGTCTAAAGCTATCGTGTTCGATTCTACACTCATATCTAGGTATAATCAACCAGATTGTACAAGATTTTGGTAGTTTTATGCACAATTTTGGGCTTAAACATCACATTTTGAAGTTTTATGGGTCAAAATAGAGTTTTTGAAAAATAACTAAGTTAGGACCTATGTAATATCAAATTAAAGGCATAATTCAGTGATTAGAACATAGTTGAACTAAAGTATGTGATTTATCTAGTTCAAAATGGTTAAAATCTTGGATTTTTTTTTGGAAACAAATCTGTCGGCCTTTCGAATCTGTTCTTGGGCATTCGAATCTGTTCATGGGTTTCTCGAATCTATCAATAGATTCGAGATGACCATGACATTCGAGTTTGTCCATTACACTCGAATCTGTACTTTATTTGCTTTGTTGAATTTAAATTTTATTAAACTTGTGGAAATTTAATTGTGTTGGATTTTGTACTTAATCGAGTACAAAATAAAACAAATTTTGAATTGAAACAAGTTTATTGATTTTTAATAATTCTAACAGTTTTATATATTGTGCAGATATGGCGCTTCGTGCTTTTGTTCCTAAGCATAATATGGTACTTAATCCAGCTCATAACATCCCTGAAGCGCAGGGATTTCGAGAAGTTTTAGATTTTCTAGCAGAGTCTAGGATCAGCTATGCATTATATCAAAATATTCCGATTGTGATTTCATATGTGCGTCAATTTTACGATCATTTACAGGTGGACTGTACTGTCACCCCGACAGTTTTAAGAACCAGAATTGCTGGTCAACCTCTGGTTTTCTCAGCAGATATTTTGCGTCAAGTACTGCAGTTGGGTTCACAAGAACAAGAAGACGGGCCTATAGACTTTCCATTAAGTATTAGGCAAGCAGCGTTTTTGCGAATGGGCTATAGTTTGGACGTTACAAAATCATCTTATATGAAAAGCGGGTTGATAGGGCAGTGGCGATTTTTGGTCCACGTGTTCATGGTTTGTTTTGCGCCTAAGAAGGCTGGGTTTGATTACATTGTATCCAAGATTCAATCTGGGGTGATTGCCATGGTGTACAATAAGAAGTTCAGCTTCTCACAGTTGTTTTTCTCGGAATTCATCCATCAAATTACTGCCCCTGAGAGAGAAAGATTCCTTCTGTATCCTAGGTTTGTAATGATGTTGATAAGGCACTTCTTGCCTGATTTGCCACAAACAGATGATGCATTGAGCGTGAATATTATGGATAAGCGCATCTACTCTGACTGTTCCTCACATCGAGGAAGGTTAGCGGTTCCGGTGGCGCGTCCACTATTTGGTGCAATTCTGGATAGGGAATTTCAAGCCCCGAGTAATGCCAACTGGGCAGGGGTAGTTGATGTCCAACAGCAGCAACAGCAACAGCAACCACAACGCCAACAACAGCCGCGTGCTAGGCCGCGTGATCCACGACGCCAACAGCAACAAACTGCTAGTCAAATTCAGGCATCCAGGCCTTCAACCAGTGAACAACCACAGGCACAAGAAGCAGGGACTTCAGGTGCAGTCCCCGAATCTGAGCAGATTGCTCAGACCTTGGAGGAAATATGGTCTTCTGGTCCTAATGCAAATGAAGATGTGGCAGCAGCATTAGTGGGTGAGCTGCTTAGTCCGCCTGGAGATGCAGATGATATATTTCGTGATGTTGACGAATACGAACCGGAAAGGGCAGATGACGCATTAATATCTTCAGAATCCGAATCAGATTCAGAGGAAGTTCCTGCAGCTGCAGTTCCTGAAGTTCAAATTGGAACTTATGGTTCGCGATTGATTGTCAATGAAGGTGGTTCGAGGAGGCGAGAGGCCAGGGAATTGGAGGAGTCAGATTTTGAAGAAGATGAGACTGCTCAGTTGGTGACAAGGCAACGGGCCAAACGTCACAGGTTTATGCAGGGGACTTCATCAGAGTCCGATGCACAACCTCCGCCTCAAACCCAGACCCAACCCCAAGTTACAGCTCCACCATCACCGCCACCTCAGCAACATGAACCCTACATTCCCCACCCATTCAATCCTGCTCCCATTCAGTCCATCCCTTCTACATCAGAAGCCTATACCGACAATCAACGAATCATGCAACTCAAGAGCCGTGTCGACTTTCAGAACGTTCAAATCATAACTCTCACAAAAGCAGTCGGTGAACTCCAAGAGCATAACTCTAATCTTGATAAGGAGAATGCAGAACTGAGAAAGATTGTTGAAAGTGTTAGAGACGAAAACACGGAGATTAAATCATTTGTTGCTGATCAATCATCTGAAATCCGAGCAATGCGGTCCCTCCTAGAGCAACTTATGAAAAATCTACAAACTCAGGGGGAGACGAGTTGTAAAGATCAGGAAGTACAGCGAGAAGATGATGATAATGAAGGCGATGATCCCGGTGCGAACAAAGAGATTGAGTCTGTAGATTTTTCTGCAGCTCAAGTTACACAAGTTCAGGGGGAGCCTAGTACAGAAGGAGAAGTAGGAGGAGAAGCAGGTTCTTCAAGGACTTTAGATAGCGACATGATAGATGCGCTGAAAGATATTGAAGAAGAGCTAATGGAATTTGATTTTGAAGATGATATTGAAGAATTAGAAGAAGGTGAATTCATTCCAGATGACGTCGTTGACTGGAAATCGGATGATGAAGTGCTAGATGATGAAGACGATCATGTTAATGAAGTAATAATCAATTCACAACCAGTCACTGAACTGTATGAGAGCCAAAATCATAATGTGATTGATATTGATTACATCAAGGTAGCCTCAGTTGAAGACAAAGAACTTGAAGAGGCTGAGAAAGAGCCATCTAGAGCTGATTTGATAAATCTTTGGTTCAAGAAGGAAGAAAAGAAAGATCAGCTGAAGATGAAGAAGAAGATGAGAAATCCAAGTGCTGGAAATTTTGCTGGAGGGATTATAAGCTGGTTCTTTGACAAAGAACTGCAGCTATTTATCTTAAAAAGAAGAGATGGCCTTCAATACTTGAGGCGAACACTGAGGGCGTTCAACTCACTGCCCAAGATTGAAGTAAAGGAGCTTGCTTGGAAAGAATTAATTAATATAGGTAATGACCAGTACGCTGAGGTTGTGGCAAGAATCATAAGGAAAGAAGGAAGATCTGGGAAATTCGAGCGACTCAAGCCAAGGACCGGAAAGATGGTCGAGGATCAGTCGAGAATAGATCCTCATACAGGTAGGCCATGGGCCAGGATCGAATACAAACCTGTGAGGTGTCTAAAGAAAGTCCCAATGAAACCAATGCCACAGAACGTTTTGAGCAACATGAAGTGGTGGTACCTAGAGATTGACACTACTGAAGCTATCATGGAAGATCAAGACGAGCAGGTCATTTTGAAGGTATATGATCCACTGCATTTGATAAACCTATCGAAGGACGACCTGAAGAAGCTTCATGATCAGCCTATTTTCTTTACTGAACCATGGAGATCTGAAGCCAGGAAGTTCCAAAAGGTAGTTAAAGTTTGTATAGATGCTGGATTATATGCAGGTAGTAGTATATATAGCTCTAGTACTTAAATTTGATTTGATGTAATGTAAATAATTAGAAGCTATCGTCAAGGGGGAGTCTGTTGGTACACCCTGTGTGACGATAGCAGTCTAATCGATCTGCATTATGGTTTAGGTAATATTCTGAGTATTAACAAGTATTTTGATATATATGTTTAATATGTGTTTGTCTGTTATTGATAGTGTCGTAATCTAACTATTACATCATCATTTCTTATTACAAAGCTGAATCCCAACCCCAAAGCTACAGTCATCATCATGTTACCAAGTAGGTTCTAAAATATCACCAAAGAAATGGATAGTAGCCTCTAAAGAAGGCCCAACAACTTCTTTTCCTTTGCCTGAAAACATTTGAGTTCAACGGGTAAGCTATGTCTTAGTGAGATAACAAATTACA
The DNA here is from genome assembly GCA_020465985.1 of Centrapalus pauciflorus. Taxonomy (NCBI): domain Eukaryota; kingdom Viridiplantae; phylum Streptophyta; class Magnoliopsida; order Asterales; family Asteraceae; genus Centrapalus; species Centrapalus pauciflorus. Next base: position 80,111 of record JAANYP010009565.1, on the reverse strand, counting down.
TATTCAACATATATTTCTTAACAAACTAATGTGAGTACAGGAAGTGCAAGCCTCATAACAAATGTTCATCATGCAGTGCAAGCATGGATTGGCAGTTCAAATATGCTGATCGGGGATTTGCATAACCTGGCCGGAAAGAGTGTGCGGGATGATCAGTCCCCGACAGTGGCCTGCTATCAACCCCAGCCCAGGTTACATCAGATTTTGATATGTAATCATGTTAGAACATGATTACAATGATGCATTTTCAAATGAACGATGGCTACATGTTTGTCACATGTCAAGTACGAGTGTACATCAATACAATGAATCGTATGAGAGTGCCAAATGATGTATTTTGAACAACAAGAGCATGCCATTGAAATATGAATACAAAGACGATAAATGTTTGAATATTAATCTATCATTCACAGTGGTTTACTTAGCAAGGATGCCCTGGAATGACACCACAGGGTCTTACACAGTACAAGTACGCTTTACGGCAGTAATAAGTCAATGTGTGTCAGTCAACACCACAATGATCCTGATAAGTCAGTGTAATTGTTGGTACACCCTGTGTGACGATAGCAGTCTAATCGATCTGCATTATGGTTTAGGTAATATTCTGAGTATTAACAAGTATTTTGATATATATGTTTAATATGTGTTTGTCTGTTATTGATTGTGTGTTTGAACTTGATGTAACGTATTACAAGAAGTTCAAACATAAAGGTCAAAGATTAACTCAAGCATAAGTTAAAACATAAGTTTCATCACTTAAGTGTTTAAGTGTATTGGCTAGATTCGAATAGGTAAAGGAAGACATTCGAATCTGTGATAGATTCGAATGTATCCTTAGATTCGAATGGGCTAGATTCGAGTCTGTCAGATGGACAGATTCGAATGGGCCTTAGGCCAGATTCGAGGTTGGCCCACAACAAACTCGAATCAGGGTCTATAATTAGGGATAGACTCGAATGATTAGTGACTTTTTGCAGAATTCGTGAGGAATTGAGCAAGAGGCGATCTCGAGTTTATCAGCTAGGTGAGTCCCGTTTCGGAGAGAATTAGTACGTAGGATCGTTCGTGTGTCGTTCGTTCAGCGTCTAATAGTCTCCGTGTTTCCGTTGGTTGAGAGTTGTCCGTCTGACCGTCAACGAGGATTCCGCACTCGTTAACGGATCCGCGTCTAGATAGATCTTGCAGTGGTAGACCTTACAGTAATAATGTATCAATATCAGTTTATTTCATAAAACTTAATCTTAAAATTTAGTTAAAATGAACCAAAATTCGGACCACATCCGTATTTCGGATGGACCCGAAATTCGGATGGCCCGAGATCCCATCCATAGAAATTTTATTTGTAACACCCATCCGAAATTCGGATGACAATATGATCCGAAATTTGGGTGCTTGGATATCTGAAATTCGTCTCTATAATTACGATTTTTCAAGTTTTCCATCCGAGATTCATCTAGATCCGAAATTCAGATGACTCCGAATTGGTTCTTCATATCTGAATTTATCCTAAAACGTTTTTCTAACATTTCCAGATTTTATTCGATTACTTTTGTACTGCTCCAGTGACTAAAAACCAGTGATATAAACTTAAGCATACTATTTTTAACACTTTTTATCATAAATCATAACATATTATGTACCAAATCAAGCCCTTTTTATCCTTTTTATACACTTCGTCGAACACACACACTAAACACACATAGTAAATTCATAAATCATACTTAGAGAGTGAAACAGAAGCTGAAATTCAGTATATAGCTTCTCTAGTACTCGATTTATACTAATCCACAAGAAAATATAACATGCAACAACATCCACAATCATAATCTTTGATTCGGTTCTAATAAAAAACCAAACACAATTCTTCAAAATTCGTAAATCTGAGCAAGTTTTACCTCGAATTGTTGCTTGCAGTGTTTATAGTTCCTCCTTAGCAGCTTAAATCCAAACTTTCAACACCTGATTTCCAATATTTCATGTTCTTGATTTTTGGTTTGAGGAGGAGCCGTGGGTTAGAGAGAGAAAGGAGAGACGGTGGAATTTTTAGAGAGACAGAGAATTTGCAAAAATGAATGCTTATTCACTTTATGTAGTGTATTTATTGCTATTTTTTCATATTTGAACATTACACCCCTCAACTTTGTTTTTTCTAATTTTAATCTTTTTAAGTATCCATGTCGGTTTCTCATTGTTATGCTTTCTCAAAAGACAACGATGATGATTTCTCATCATCATCATTATTTTTAAATATATGAAATGAAATTATCAAACCACAACAATCCATCGAAACAATTTTAAATCTTAACTATTCATTTTATAAAATTTGAAATTCGGGATGTTACAGCATGGGCTCCACCACGCTTATACTTCGTCCGCGAAGTCATGATGCGCTAAACAAACTTGGGTACTTGGTCTTCATGTCCTCTTCAGACTCCCAAGTATGGTTAGCTACCCTATGATGCTTCCACTTTACTAGAACCATCATGTCTTTGTTTCGGAGTTTCTTAATCTTAGTCTCCAATATGCACTCCGCCTCATCAATGAATCTTAATCGCTCATCAACTTGTATCTCAAAATGATCAGTCCATGGTTCCCTCTCAGGCACCAGAATTTTCCTTAAGTATCCCACATGGAAGACTGGGTGAACTCCCGATAATTTCTCTAGTAAGTCCAAATGATAGGACTGATTCCAAACTTTCTCAAGTATACGAAAGGTTCCTACAAATCGAGGAGATAACTTTCCTCGCTTCACAAATCTGGTGACTCCTTTCACCGGAGACACCTTTAAGTATACCCAGTCGTCTTTTTAAAACTAAATGTCTTTGTGACGGCGATCGTGATGGTTCTTTTGTCGATCTTGTGCAGTTTTCATGTATTGCCGAATCAATTGAATCTTCTCATTTGTTTCTTGTAATAGAGCTGGCCCGACAATAGGAGTTTCTCCTGTTTCCCTCCAACAAGTTGGAGTCCGACATTTTCTTTCGTATAAGAACTCGAATGGTGCCATTTTGATTGTAGAGTGGTAACTATTGTCGTAGGAAAATTCGGCTTAGGGAAGGTGATCGTCCCAGTTACCTCCTAAGTCCATGATACATGCCCTCAACATGTCTTCCAAGGTCAAATTTGTTCTTCCACTTTGTTCGTCTGAAGGGGTCTATATGCAGTACTCATAGCAATACGAGTACCGAGACAATTTTGTAAGGCAGCCCAGAAGTTTGAAGTAAATCTACTGTCTCTATCAGACACAATAGACTTGGGAACACAATGTCTTGTGACGATTTCATTTAAGAACATCTGAGCCAGCCGATCCAAGGAGTAGGTTTCTCTAATGGGTATGAAGTGTGCAGATTTGGTTAGGCGGTCAACAATGACCTAAATGGAATCATGTTGATGACAAGTCTTGGGTAGCTTGGTAATGAAGTCCATAGTAATATGGTCCCACTTCCATTCTGGAATAGAAAGAGATTTCATACTACCATAAGGTTGTTGGTGCTCATCTTTGACTAAACGGCAAGTTCTACACTTCTCCACATATTGTCCGACATCTCTTTTCAACCCCGGGCACCAGAAGTCAGCTTTCAAGTCATTATACATTTTTGTGCTATTAGGGTGAACTGAGAACTTAGATTAATGGGCTTCCTTTAAGATTTCATCGCGCATGCCTCCGTACTTAGGAACCCATATTCTTCAATACACACCCTTCAACCGAGGTCCATCATCTTGCATTAGTGATAATTGAATCCTAACATTTTCATTTTTAACATTCTCCTCCTTTAAAGCCTGCAGTTGAGCAGCCTTTACATCATCAATGATGGTTGTTGTCGGTATTGTAGAAATTAAGGCATAGCAGTAAGCTTTACAATAAGCTTTTCTACTTAGTGCATCAACGACCACGTTAGCCTTTCCCGGATGGTATAGAATTTCGTAATCATAGTCTTTAGTCAGCTCCATGGATCTTCGCTGTCTCATATTCAAGTCCTTCTGACTGAATATACACTTTAAGCTCTTATGGTTAGTGTAGAGTTGACATTTTGTACCACATAGGTAATGTCTCTAGAGTTTCAGAACAAATGTCACAACAGTTAACTCCAAGTCGTGAGTGGAGTAGTCTTTCTCATGAGGCTTGAGTTTTCTAGAAACATATGCTATAACATTTCCCCGGTGCATCAACACTACTCCTAATCCCATGCCTGATGCATCAGTGTAGACTATAAAGTCTTCGTTTCCTTCAGGCAGGGCTAAAGCTGGTGCTTCACTTAGTAGTTTCTTCAACTTTTCAAAAGTCGTGTGTTGTTCCTCTTCCCAAGTGAAAGTTGCATTCTTGCGAGTGAGCTTCGTAAGAGGAACGACTATCATGGAGAAATCTTTGATAAATCGGCGGTACTAACCAACCAATCCCAAGAAACTGTGGATTTTTGAGGCATTTGGTGGAGATTCCCAGATCTGGATAGCCTCGAGCTTTGATGGATCAACGACAATACCAACACCAGATATCACGTGCCCCAAGAATTGGATCTGCCTCAACCAGAATTCACAAGAATTTAGCATAAAGTCGCTCTTTTCGCAGCAACTCTAGCAATTCCCTCAAATGTGTTGCATGTTATTCCTTGGTCTTCGAATAGATAAGAATGTAATCGATGAAGACGATGACAGCTTTTTCAAGCATTGGCCGGCATACTCTACTAATGAGATCCATTAAAGCAGTCGGCACATTTGTAGGACCGAATGGCATCACCAGAAACTCGTAGTGTCCGTAACGAGTTCTGAAAGCCGTTTTAGGAATATCGTCATTGTAAACTTTAAGTTGATGATACCCCGATCGGAGATCAATCTTCGAGAAATAAATGGCACCTTGCAACTGGTCGAAGAGATCATAAATCCGGGGCAGTGAATATTTGTTCTTGATAGTTACTTTGTTGAGCTCGCTATAGTCAATGCACATATGTAATGTGTCGTCTTTCTTTTTGACAAATAGAACAGGAGCGCCCCAAGGAGAAGAACTTGGGTGTATGAATCCCTTATCAAGTAGCTCCTGTAACTGTTTCATCATCTCCTGCATTTATGCAGGGGCTAGACGATATGGAGCTCTTGCTATGGGAGCAGCTCCAGGAACAAGGTCGATACGGAATTCCACCTGACGGTCTGGTGGCAATCCCGTGATATCTTCTAGAAAGACATCTGGAAATTCTAAAACGATTGGAACGGTAGAAAGAAGTTTGTTTTTAGCCTTTGCATCGACAACATAGGCCAGATATGCAGAGTAACCCTTTGCAACGTGCTTTCGGGCTTTGGGGATAGACATAAGGCATAGGTCGCCTTTTTGTCTTTCCCCATAAAGGCAAATATCGCGACCCTCGGGAGTAATAATCTTGATCATCCTCTTCTTGCACACTATCTGAGCCTCATTATGGACAAGCCAGTTCATTCCCACTATGACATCAAACTTCCTGAATTCCATGGGAATTAAGTCTAAGTTGAACACTACATCTTCTATGAGTAAGGTACAGTTCTTATATACTTTATCGGCCTTAACTAACATGTTGCTAGCAGTTTTAATATGAAGTACAAATTGTAAATTCGACGTAGGCATGTTAAGTTGACGTGCGAATGAAGTGGATACAAAAGAACGATTTGCTCCAGAATCAAATAGAATGCGAGCAGAAATTGAGTTAACTAAAAACGTACTAGTGACCACTTCAGGGTCATCCTTTGCTTCTTCAGCGGTAATTTGAAAACCCTTGTTGGAGTCCTCGTGGTTTGTTCCCTTCGAGCAGAAAAGGCTCCAGAAGACCTTGTTGTTGATTGCTGGGTGTTTTGATTTCTTGTGGGGTTTTTGGCAGTCCTTGGCAACATGGCCGATTTTATGGCAATTGTAGCATGCCTCGCCTTTCCGTGGACAATGCTCCCAGTCATGGAATTTCTGTCCACAACAAAAACAATACATATCCTGGGATTTACATTCCCCAGAATGCGTCTTTCTGCCGAAAAGGCCCTTCCTTTCCTCGGTGAGAATGATGGTTGACTTGATTGGGGTGAGGATCGATATGATCCAGATTTCCCAGATTCCCGTTGCCTTTTTGGCGGCGAAGGTTGAGTTGGTCCTGTAGCAGCCGACCCCGTACTATATCCAGAAAGCAACAAAATCTGCTCCGCATTCTGAGAAGCCGGTAGTAAACCAGCAAATGTTGTATACCGAACACTGCTCATTGTTTAATGAATCTCCCAGTCTAAACCGGCCTCAAACAGGAATATCTTCCTCTCCTCAGTATTGATCTGGTGAGGTGCAAACAAACTCATACGGGTGATATCAACAGCATATTGAGTGACTGTTTTTGTTCATTGAGTCAGTCCCAAAAATGTCGCCTCCAGACGGTGCTTCTCATCAGCAGGACAGTATTGTTGTGAACATACTTCCTTAAATTCACTCCATGACATGTACGACACTACCTTCATCGTCAGCACATTAACCATAGCGTCCCACCACATAACAACGTCCTTGGTGAACATTGCAGTAGCATATCGAACCATATCCTTCTCAGCACAGTCGTTGATTTGGAAGGTTCTCTCAGTAGTTGTAATCCATTCTAGTGCCATTACATCATATCCAATCTCGTCAAAGACAACAACCCCGTTACTCTTGAAGTCTTTGAATCTACATCCCTTTGCTTTATCGGAAGAACCAGTATCTTCCTGCCTATCATCTCGTTCACCTTGCTGGTGCTCCTTGTCTTTTCTTTTATCAGCTTTACGTTTAGCCTCGGCCTCATCCCTGGCCCTCAGTTGGTCAGCGAATGATTGAGCTTACTTAGCCATTCTTTTTGCTTTCAGTTCATTGTTTTGTTCCATTAGACTTTGCATCATTTGGAACATCTGTTGCAGAGTCGTATCGTCTCCAAATATGTTCTGAAATATAGCAAAAAATATTTAGAACCTTTTATTTCATAGTACTATGTGTTCACAGTTACCCTTTATATGTCCCCGAGGTTCATGTCAATCCTATCTTAGTTCAGATCATTTCCTAGGAGTCCATCCTAATATGATAACCTAAGTTTGAGTCCAAGTCCTCGTGGACACTTGAAACCTCAAACTAATGCTCTAATACCAAACTGAAACATCCTCCTTTTAAGCAACATTAGATAAACTCTAAGATCAATATGCATACCCAATATTAGCATACAAATTAAAGTGTGAAGGCATAGTAAGTGTTTTAAGTACATCAACGCTAAAGCATAAAAGAGTTATAAGACTATAGAGTCACAATACAACTATTACACCATCATTGCTTATTACAAAGCTGAATCCAAACCTTAAAGCTACAGTCATCATCATGTTACCAAGTAGCTTCTAAAAGATCACTAAAGAAATGGATAGTAGCCTATGAAGAAGGCCCAACAACTTCTTTTCCTTTGCCTGAAAACATTTGAGTTCAACGGGTAAGCTATGGGTTAGTGAGATAGCAGGTTACATATTCAACATATATTTCTTTACAAACTAATGTGAGTACATGCAGTGCAAGCCCCATAACATATGTTCATCATGCAGTGCAACCGTGGATTGCCACTTCAAATATATTGATAGGGGATGTGCATAACCTGGCCGGAAAGAGTGTATGGGATGATCAGTCCCCGACAGTGGCCTGCTGTCAACCCCAGCCCAGGTTACATCAGATTTTGAAATGTAATCATGTCAGAACATGATTTCAATGATGCATTTTCAAATTAACGATGTGTACATGTTTGACACATGTCAAGTATGAGTGTGAATCAATACAATGAATCATATGAGAGTATAAAATTATGTATTTTGACCAACAAGAACATGCCATTGAAATATGAATGCAAAGACAATATATGTTTGAATATTAATCTATCACTCATAGTGGTTTACTTAGCAAGGATGCCCTGGAATGACACCATAGGGTCTTACACAGTACAAGTAGGTTTACGACAGTATTAAGTCAATATGTGTTAGTCAACACCACAATGATCCTGATAAGTCAGTGTAATAATGTATCAATATAAGTTAATTTCTTAAAGCATAATCTTAAAAATTCGGACCACATCCGAAATTCGGATGGACCTGAAATCTGGATGGCCCGAGATCCCATCCTTATAAATTTTATTGGTAACACCCATCCGAAATTCGGATGACAATATGATCCGAAATTTGGATGCTTGGATATCCAAAGTTCGTGTCTATACTTATAATTTTTCAACTTTTCCATCTGAGATCCATCCGAGATTCATCTAGATCCGAAATTCGGATGAATCCGAATTGGTTCATCATATCCGAATTTATACTTAAACGTTTTTCTAACATTTCCAGATTTTATTCGATTACTTTTGTACTGCTCCCGTGACTAAAAACCAGTGATATAAACTTAAGCATACTATTTTTAAAACTTTTTATCATAAATCATAACATATTATGTACTAAATCTAGCCCTTTTTATCCTTTTTATACACTTCCTCGAACACATACACTAAACACACATAGTAAATTCTGAAATCATACTTAGAGAGTGAAACAGAAGCTGAAATTCAGTATATAGCTTCTCTGGTACTCGATTTATACTAATCCACAAGAATATATAACATGCAACAACAGCCACAGTCATAATCTTGATTCGGTTCATACAAAAACCAAACACAATTATTCAAAATTTGTAAATCTGAGCAAGTTTTACCTCGAATTGTTGCTTGCAGTGTTTATAGTTCCTCCTTAGAAGCTTAAATCCAAACTTTCAACACTTAATTTCCAATATTTCGTGTTATTGATTTGTGGTTTGAGGAGGGGCTATGGGTTAGAGAGAGAAAGGAGAGAGGGTGGAATTTTTAGAGAGATAGAGAATTTTCAAAATTGAATGCTTATTCACTTTATGTAGTTTATTTATTGCTATTTTGTCATATTTACACATTACACCCCTCAACTTTGTATTTTCTCATTTTAATCTTTTTAAGTATCCATGTCGGATGATTTGTCATCATCATCATTATTTTTAAATATATGAAATGAATTTTATCAACCCACAACAATCCATCAAAACACTTTTAAATCTTAACTATTCATTTTATAAAATTTGAAATTTGGGATGTTACATAACACATTAGTTAAAGTAGATCACGTATATCAGTAATTGTACTCTAGTAATTGAAGATGTAGCCTTCAATCTTGACTTGATTCCAATAGAGTTCGGCGAGTTTGATATAATAGTTAGAATAGACTGGTTGATCGAGTATGAGTCTCATGTAGTTTGCAATAAAAGAATGATAAAGATAAGTAATCCGGAGGGGTGAGAGATCTGTATATACGGGGATAGGAGAAGTGGGGATCAATGTCTATTGAAGATTGCTAAGGCTCGAAAGATGGTTGCTAAGGGCTGTGAGTCTTATTTGGCATATGCTATTGATGCCTAGGCTGAAAATAAAGAGATGGCCGATGTGCATGTTATATCTGAGTTCCCGGATGTGTTTCCGGAACACTTGTCTAGTGTGCCACCTGAAAGACAAGTGGAATTCCGTATTCACTTGATCCCAGGATCTGCCCCGATAGCTCATTCTCCATATCGTCTTGCTCCTACCGAAATGCAAGAAAAGATGAAACAACTTCAAGAGTTGTTGGATAAGGGCTTCATTCGACCAAGTTCTTCGTCGTGGAGAGCACCCATACTATTTGTGAAAAAGAAGGATGACACAATGAGAATTTGCATCGATTATCGTGAGCTGGACAAGTTAACCATAAAGAACAAGTATCCGTTGCCAAGAATTGACGACTTATTTGATCAGTTACATGGGGCTAAATTCTTTTCTAGGATTGATCTACGATCAGGGTACAATCATTTGAAAGTGTGAGAGGAAGACGTACCGAAAACGGCTTTCAGGACTCGTTATGGACATTACAAGTTTCTGGTTATGCCTTTTGGGTTAACCAATGCCCCGACTACTTTCATGGACCTTATAAATAGGGTTTGTAGACCAAAGTTGGACAAATCGGTAAATGTAATTATCGATGATATTCTGGTATATTCTAAGTCTGAAGTTGAGCATGCCATACACCTGAAGGAGTTACTGGGATTATTAAGATTTAAGAAAGGAAAAAGTTGAATGCCAAATTCACAAAGTGTGAGTTTAGATTACAACAGATTTAATGTTTGGAATATGTGATTTCAGGAGCTGGGATTTCAGTGGAAAATAAGAAGTTTTCTACGATTGGCAGATTGCAGATAACTTATTTAATTCGGTATGCTTTATATCAATTTGAGAAAGTTAATTGTTGGAAACACTAGCATAAATTTGTATAAGTAAGATCATTACTCGAGATGGTAGTCTAAAATCAATTATATCTGATCAGAGTAGTCGATTCAACTCTAACTTTTGGTCTGCGCTACAAGAGGGATTAGGCACACTTATAGCTATGAGTGCAGCCTACTGACCACCAACAGATGGTCAAAGTGGATGGACTATCCTCACATTAGAATATATGATGAGATCATGTGTTTTAGGATTTAAGTAACAACTGAAAAGATCATCTGTTTTGATTGAATTTTCTTATAGCACTAGTTATCATATCACAAACAAAAAATACAGTTTAAAGCTTTGTATAGGAGGACATGTAGGATCCCTACATGTTGGAGAGAAACTAAAGAGACTCTGATTGCTGAGCCTGCATTATTACATGAAATATACAAGAAGATACGACTAGTAAGGCATAACATGTAAGCGGTTCAGGATCAATAGAAGTGTTATCATGATAAGAGACATAAACCAATCAGTTTTTAGGAAAACGATTAGGTATAGTTGAAAGTATCACCGATGAGGGGTGTTACTCATTTTGTAAAAAAAGGCAAGCTGACACCGAGGTTTGTTGGTTCATTCAGAATAACAGAAAAGTTGGGAATCAGTCGTATTGTTTGGAAGTTCCTAAGGAAATGCTGAAAATACATCTAGTGTTTCATGTGCGAAACCTTAGGAAGTCATTCACAACTGGGAATGAGGGTTGGGCTGATTATACCGAATTAGAAGATTGATGAGAGGTTAGGATATTCTGAGGAGTCGGAATGTGTTTTGAATATTAAGATCAAAAAGTTAAGGAACTAAGAGATTAAAACGGTGCTGATACGTTGGAAGCATCACAAAGGAGTAAACCACACTTGGGAAACAAAGACCGACATATTGAAGAAGTATCCACAACTTTTTGAAACCAAGTAACTTCAAGGACGAAGTTCAAGCGTGGTGGAGTCCATGCTGTAACATCGTAATAATTAAATTATTGTAATTGAGGATAATTAGTCTAAATTTTGTATTTAATGTAATCAACTTGGATTATGTTTGAAAATTTTGTATTTGGAAATTTAAAAGTTGGTTGCTATTTAAGTAATTAATAAATTTTAGAATTTCAAGTTATTAATTTAGTATGATGATATATTAGTGTTAGTGATGATAAAATACAGATTGAAACTTTATTTAAAGAAAATCAGATAAGCGGAAGGGCTAATTGTGCCAAAAGCCAAAAGTATGAATATAAGACTTTTGATGTAGAAACACCCCAATTATGCTAATATAACATTATTTCGGATTGCATGTGTTTAAAATAGAGTTTGGCAATTTTTTGATAAAAACCCATAAATTGCTTGCAAGTCGACTCGTCGAGTCGTAGGGCACGGCGAGTCACCATGAACACATTAAATACCAGGAAATATTGCTAAGTGTTGAGACCCGAACTCGGATAGGTCAATTTCGGGTCAAGTTGTTTTGGGTTATTTTCGGGTGCAATCGATATCCGGTCGAGGATCCGAAATTCGAACCTCGACTTTGCGAGTCGGCCCCAGTTCATGCGAACTCGTATCTGTTTTAAAGGACTCGAATTTTTGGTTTAAAAAGCAGCTTTTTTATATAACTTTTGTACTATAGTTAGACATTTAATGATGGGTTCTTTGGACATAATGACGATCCAAACATTGGGTTTTAAACATGAATTCCGGATGACGAATCCGAAGATTTAATACTTTAATTTGTGAAGATTTGATGAAAACTACTATGAACAGACATTGATGGTATGTTTCCTATGAAATGTAACAGATGCCGGTTGAAATTCCGAAGAGAAATAATAATTTGAATTTAATTAATCGCACCCACTGTGAGTACTTATGATTGCATATGTCTACATTAGTTTTATGTTAGCTGTTGCTTACTGAGGCATATTGTTTCTATTAGTTTGGCACTTTACTAACTTGTGTTTATGTTGATGCACATTGTTGCTTGTCGCATGTCTGTATTCTTTGTTGTGCATCTTTTGATGGGCTTGCGGGCCGCATCTGTTAATCTGGTGTTACCAAGGCTATATGACCTGGAGCAGATCACTCCAAGGTCTCGAAGAGCATCATAACATCCCCGATGATATTTCACCTCAGATGGTTGGGTTATGTCGAGCTTTAGCTTGAAGGAGCTACGGGTCAGTTTCGTACTACGTGTATGAAGAGAGTATACGACATGTGTCACCGGCTTTACTCTTGTGTGGCTGCATAAAGACTTGTAGGAATGTGTAATTTTTGTACTCACTTAGCTTTGCTTACCCCTCAGTTGTTCACATTTTTCAGGAAAAGAAAAATCCGCTGCTGGACCTTCTAGCTAGGTCATTATATTGAAGTATTTGAAGATCTTTACTACTCACTCGGTAACTGAAATATGCGGACATTATTGTACTAGTTGGAATGGTTGTAATAAACATTGAGTATATAGAAGCTACACTGGAACCTTGTAGCACCGTAGGGTGTGTTGACTTAATATTTTATTTTCAGTTTCCTGTAATGTACTAAGTATTTCAGATCATTAATGCATTATGTGTGATGTTTAATCATGGGTTGTGTAATGGTGGTTATTTTGGCAAGGGTGTCACAAAATGTTTATTTTATTTAGTTTCCATCGAATTTCCTTGTATATTGGAATTTGACATTTTCCTTCCAACTTGTACATGAATTAAATTCCAACCTATACATGAATTAGATTTCAAACTAGATCGCTAACCATGCAATGCTAAAAACTATCATCTATCTTTATCATTAACCATATTAATAACTAAGATTTAAATTTCCAATTTCCTTCGAATTCCATTATGTGAACCAAACGCCACATTAGATTAATGATTAGAACCAAAATCCATGTTAAAACTTGAATCGAGTTAAATAAAATCTGAATTCAAAATTCAAATCGAAAACAATGTTCGGATATTACAAAAAATGACTTATTGAACAAATTTGACCGAAATGGGTCAACGCGAAACACAACACGAACCATGACACAGAAAATCTGACACGATCCGAACACGATACAGAAATAAATGAGTCAGAAATGGGTAGACTGAAATTGACACAGAAGTGAAAGACATGAATTTGTTTTATGTGAACACTACGCGATGGATAGCCTTAGACGGGATGGCCGATCATCATCGCCAACCCATCCCTATTGTCATTCTATCACTTCCTGTTGAAAAATCAAGAGAGGTGTTCAAATAGTGGGACAATAAAACCTACATGATTGTGAGTGAGATAAACGAGATTGCTAATAGTGCACAGTAGGGTATGAAAATGTCAATGTTTAATCGGTGACAAATATTAAACCTTCATTCAGTACAATTTTCCATGTCTTATAATAACACGTTTGAATCTTCCTTTTTTTAAAACAAATGTTGATGAACCTATTAACAATGATAATACCTTGGATTTTTCTGATGCATATGAACCAGGCCCTCAGATGCAGGGGAATACACTGAAAATGTTATTTCATTTGCACATATACAATTGCAAATGTTATTAATCCACTTTTCATATAGATGTGTCAATAATTCTATTAGTCTCATGGATGAGTGTATTAATACACCAACTGTGTGCAGATGCTTCAGCAAACTAGCTTGCAGAAATGTTGTCAATGCATACCCGAAGAATACGAACATCATTCAAAGGAAAAGCATTAACAACAGATTCTCTGCATGTTGAAACACTATTACCCAAGTGACAGAAACTCATAATGTTGTTACCACAATTCACATCCATCCAATTAGGGGCGGACCGATGTTATAGGTATGGGGTCAAACGACCCCGATAAATTTTTTAATTTACGTGTTATATATATGGTTAAAAAATTTTCGACCCCAATGATTTTTGAAGTTCGACCCCGATATCTTTGATAACTTTTCAAAATTTTATATCTAAAAAAAATCTAATACAAATCTAAAAAAATATACAAAAAATGTAATAGTTGATTATTATTTTAACAAATAATTAAAAAAATATGTATTTGGGCTTGACCTGAAAATTCTAATTTGGGCTTAGGAAAGTTGAACCCTTAGATTAGGGCTGGGTTGGTACTCAAGGCAGCCACAATTTACAAGCAAAATAGTAGAAGCTTTGATGCAGGAAGAAGCCGCACAGGTTGCGTAGGCAGAAGGAAGAAGCCGCTCGCCCTGTCGCGCAGTGCCCTAGTCGGTCTGCCCCGGCGCCGAAACCCAGTCCGCCCCTGCGCCCAAACTCAGTCCGCCGAATCACCGCATCAGCAGTCAGCCCCTCGCCTCCTCACTTCCCCATGTATAAACCGTATAATTTATAAATTTTATGAGTTTGAGTATTTCCTTTTAGTAATGAAATTCTTAGATTAATAGTTTGACTAAATTAATAAATGACTAATTGATGAATGATGATATAATTTGTTTTATATATATGACAAAATGATAATTTAGATTATTTTTTAAGATTTAAGAGTTAAGATTAATTGTTACATTTTTTTAATTGTTTAATTTTATTAGACAAATAAAACTCGTAGGGGACAACTTTAGAATCTTGTTTTTTGTTTGTTTGTAAGTTTGTAACGATTAATGACGTAGTATCATTTACGTATTTGTTTTATTATATAATCTAGAAAAACCGACCCGAAAATTTAAGATCTACAAAAAAAAAAAAAGATTTTAAGTCACAAGCACTTACACTCTCATAGCTATTAAATTCCGACCCCCATAAAAAAAATTTCTGGATCCACCACTGCATCCAATGTCATGCAAAGAACATTGGCGAGTCGTACTCTAATGATGAAGTTGTTGGGAAAGGGGATCTATTTGATAACGAAAATTGCACATCGAAATAATCAAAACTTGATCTTTATTAACATAACATTTAATTCACACTTTACAAATTTTGATTAAGGTTCCTATTTATAAACTACTAAGAGGTGCGATGAAAAGACGCAACCTTTCATGAAACCTTTTCGAATAGTTGTGTCTATTCATGAAGAGACACACATTTTCGGTTTTGTCTATTGACTATTCTAGTCTCTATACTTTCATTAATTACAATAATGATACAATAACTAATCTAAATTACATTTTTATCTAACAATCATGATTAATCTATCATTCTCCCCCTTAATCTTGATTGTTGCTTGATAAGTCTTCAAATCCAAGTAGTTGTCTCATTGTGACGAACTTGATTCTTGGTAGTGCTTTTGTAAGTATGTCAACTCTTTGTTTTTCTCCGTTGATGTGCTCGACTATCAAATCTTCTCTTTCAACACATTCTCTGATGAAGTGGTACTTGGTGTCAATGTGCTTACTTCTTCCATGAAATACTGGATTCTTCATTAAGGCTATTGCTGACTTGTTATCAACATAAATCTTGATCTTTTGTTCTTCAGTATTTGTAATCTTGCTAAATAATCTCTTTAACCATATTGCTTGAGTTGTTGCTGCTGTTGCTGCAATAAACTCTGATTCACACGATGATAATGCTACTGTTCCTTGTTTCTGTGTACTCCAGCTAATTGGTGAATCTCCAAAGTAAAATACTATTCCTGTTGTTCCTTTTCCTTCTTGTGTATTAATACCATAACTGCTGTCACTATATAACCTTCTTTATTGTTTCCTCCTTTGTATCCATAAGATATTCCGTAATCTTTTGTTCCTTTAATGTACCTTAATATTTTCTTAATCGCTTTCATATGTTGCTCTTGAGGCTCTTGCATGAAACAACTAAGTAATCCAACTGAGTAACCTAAGTCGGGTCTAGTATGTAGTAAGAATCGTAAACATCCAATTATGCTTCGATTATCAGTAGCATCTACATAAGTTCCGTCTGTAAGGTTTGTCAATTTGAGTCCTGGTTCCATAGGTATTTTTGCATCATTGCAGTCTGTTAGCCCTAAAATAGTGTATAATTAAATATACTACAAGTCTAGGTTCAATTTATAATTAGGAATAGTTTACTTTGGGGGGAATCTTAATTTCCAAGACTTTAAGGGGAGTGTTTGGACAAACTCCCAAAGTAGGCTTAGGTATATATAGTATTGTTCTCCTAGGGTTTTAAGAAGAAGACACAAATGAGCCTCCACCTAGTGTGTGTGTTTTTTAGTGTGTGAAATTTCGTAGAGATTGAGTTTCAAAATTCTCTATTGTAATCTTCATATTCTTAATACAAATCATTTGATTATTGCGTTTGAGTGCAAAATATACTAGGAATCTAAGTTGTCAATTGGTATCAGAGCAAGAAGATTGGATTTAAACTTGGAATCTCAGATTTGTTCGTGTTCTTCACAAAAAACGTCATGAAATTGGGCTGAAACTTCAAAAAATCACCAAACGTTCATACAATGTCCGTTTGAGCTGATTTTTGGATATGTTGTGCGAGTATATTCCAGAAACATCTTGTCAAAATTTCAAAGGCTAACTCCAAATATCGAGGGAGTAATCGCAATTTTACTATTCTGATCATTTTCGGTTACGTTTTTGTGATTATATTTTTGATTTGAGTGATATACTTGTTCAAATGATCTGAAATTTTGCATGAATGATCTTATATGTTAGATAATTTGTTCTGGAAATCTTCATGATCTAATTTGAAGTATCCAAGGAGTAATTGCATTTTTTAAATCTAGTTGTTCTTCGTGTTCTTTGCAAAAATCAAAGGTTTTGCTCTTAATTCTATGTTAATATTTTGTTTTTGTTTGGTTTTCTATTCCATACTCATAAGAAATTAATCTTGTACTGATTTCGAGCATTTCTTGTTCAATAATTACAAGTTTTTCTTGTTTAATCGTTGAAATTGTTAATCGGTAATTCTGTAGTGTTATTCTTGGTTCAGTGCTTCCAGAGGGCATAACTTTTAACTTGAACATCGTTAGACGGCTTACAATACGTCAAAACAAAGCTTGAAACGAGATCTACGACCTCACCGAAATTCAAACCCATCCGAATTCAGACCATCCGAATTTCGGGTCCGGGTCTATCCAAACTTTTGACATTCAGTGCTTCCAGATGGCATAACTTTTGACTGGAACATCGTTAGACGGCCTACAATACGTCAAAACGAAGCTTGAAACGAGATCTACGACCTCACTGAAATTCGGACCCATCCGAATTCGGATCATCCAAATTTCGGATCCAAACTTTTGACATTCAGTGCTTCCAGAGGCCATAACTTTTGACTGGAACATCGTTAGACGGCCAACCATACGCCGAAACGAAGCTAGTAACGAGATCTACAATCCCTACATTTGGCAAAGTTGTTTTGTTCAATTTTCGAGGTCTAATTCCACTCCAGAAAAAAGTTACAGGCATTTTTCTACAGAATAGAAGAAATTTCAACGTCAAAAACCCATTTCTGATCCACGTTTCACCAAATTACCGACCTAGGATACATCCGAACTTGTGAAGTTTCTGAGTTTTTCCAGTTTCCAATCTAGAAGATCCACCTTTTGCACTCCACAATCATGGCTCAAGGATTTTCCATACATGAAAAGACTGTCGAGGAGGAGAAAGTTGATATATCTCCATTCTGTCTCATGAACCACTCCAAACACGTACAAAGTTCTTCATCTTCATCTGATTTATTTGATATACAATCCTTATCTGATTTTAAATCTAGTGATGAATTTGATGAATTGCATGCACAACTACATGAATTAAAGAATGAATTGATTGCTGAAAAAGAACAATCCGCTGTGTATAAAAAGAAATGGCTAAACAACCATGAGGTGATAAAGAAGATGTTGAGGATAGAAATAAATACCTTGAATCTTGTATGGATAAACTCACTGATGAAAAGAACTCTTCAAAATCAGAAATATCTGTTCTTTCAAAACGCTTAGAGTCTGTAAGCATGGAAAACATAGACAGTTTGGAAAAGTACAAAATGATAGAAGAAGAAAAAATAGGTTTGTACTCTCGGATAAAGACCCTAGATGATGATTTTCTAAAACGGGATCAAACTGAACAAACTATTCATTTAAACCAACCCAAAGAGACTAGGTTTTATCATTCCAAACAAGGAATTGGTTTTAAAAATCCTAAGTACTTGGAAAAGGTTCAACAAGTTTTACCTATTTTTTATGACATGAGATATATGGGTGCTGGGTTGAAATCTTTCGTTTATCAATCATCGGAAGAAATTTTAACCCAAGAGGATGAGAAACGAATTGAAAACAAAGAAAAAGAAATGTCTTTCAAATATGATGAGCTAAACGAGAGTTATCCCTATAGAGTACCTACTCTAGAGGAAGACTTCTTGTCTAGTTATTCAGAAGCTGAAATGAAAGCTGAACCTGTAAAACCAATCCCTCACCTTTACATTCCTACAAAAGTTCTTCAACATCAAAGTATTGTTTTAGAAAAGGAATTAAAGACAACTCGAAAGAAAGCTCTTGATTATCAAGAAGCTCTTCTCAAGAGTGAGGAAAAATTGGCAAATCAAAGTTTTGAACAAAATGTAGAATTAACCATCTACAAAGAAAAGCTTGACACAGTTTTAGAAAGGTTAAATTCTCATTTAAAAGATTCAAAGGTTTCTCATCCTACAAAAGTCCATCTCACATCATCTGAAAAAGGTAAAGCCAAGGTTGAAGTTTCTTCTGTCAGTTGTAAAGGTGAGTGCTCCAAATCTTCCAAAGCTGAGGTTTCAAATAAGACTCGGAGTCATTCTAAGTCTTCCAAGAAACCCACTCACCAAGGAAAAGAAAATTTTTCAAAGTCTAAGTCTTCCAAACGTACAAACTCTCATTGTTTTGTTCCTACAGATCATGCAAGAAGGATTCCTAAAATAACACCTCTTGATTTTCAAAGTTTCTTTGTGAAAAAGGCAGTCATGCCTGATTCTTTTGTGAAAATCGATAGTAGTGCTAGTGTGCCTGGAAAGGATGTTGCTAGTAATCCTTTGAAATACTCTTTTTGCAATCTGTTTCAATTATGTCCAAAAATCTTTCGGTGTGTTGTTCCTGAAATGACTAAGTTTGTACCTTATCCTGAAAAACGGAAACGCCGCCAATCTAAGAAAACAAAAGTGCATGCCTCATCACCGCCTGACAAATTGGAAAAACCATCGCCAAAGGCCAAGCCTAAGGCATTTCCAAAGTCACCCAAGCCAAAGGTTGTTCCATTACCTAAGGTTGTTTCAAAATCAGCTGGACCCATATGCAAATGGGTGCCAAAAGGTTCTGCATCTAAACCTGTGTCGAATGATAAATGGATTCCTACTGTTGTGTTGTTACATGACGATGAAAATCCTAAATCTAACAAGAAAGGACCCATCTTTCGATGGGTACCAAAAGTGGTTTAATTTTATGCAGATGGTTTTCAGATCACTTCAGATTGGAACCCGGACTTCAATGAGATGGTTTTCAGACTGGAACCCGGACTTCAATGTAAAGGCTTCTAATCACTCAGTTCAGGACCCGATCTTTAGTGAAATAGCTTCTACTTACTTCCGAGTAGAATCCGTGCCTCAAAGCAATGACTTCTGCATCAAGACAGATCAGAACCCGTTCTTTCATGTTTAGATGGTTTCTAAACACCCAGTTTAGAACCCGTGGTTCTGCGACTTATCTGGAATTTTCTCTACTTTTTATGCTTATCAGTTTGATTTGAGTTTCATTCTTGAAATTCATTCATAACATTTTATGTTTCACTGATACTGTTCTTATTTGCAGGGGGAGTTTCAGATGCGCTTTGAAGATGACATCTTAACGAAAAGTGTGTAAGCATTCTGAATACTCTAATGCACACTTTAAAAGGTTTTGTTAGAATAATCTGATTCTCTGATTGAATAAATTTCCACCAAGATTAATTGATCTAATCTTCGTGATGATCTTGATCTCATTCTTCCTGAGATTCTCTCAAATATTCTGATTTCTCCCGCATATTCCGATTCTCTCATACATCAAGTTTCTCCCATACAAGCTAATTCTTTCATGATAGTCTGATTTATTTTCAAATCTAATATCAGACTTTCTATTGAAGTTCTCTCATACAGTCTCTCAAACTTCCCAAGATATTTCATTCAACTCTCATCCATCTTCTGGAATACCCCATGAGCTTAACTGCTATATCCTTCAAGATATCATGCTGACTCCGATGATGCCCAATATGTGTGATTAGGCATATATAACGTTCCTATGGTCTAAACCAGAGCCGGAAGACCTATCCACGGAGCAAACCACTTTAGTTTGTGTGAGTAAGGGTTCTTAGGTCAATTAGTTAAGGAGTGTTAGTTACCACGGGGTACTAGCAGGGTCGAGCATAGACAAAATGCAAATGAGAGGGTTTATCGAAAGGAGATGGGGTGCATCATGAGCTAAAAGTGAGCCGGTGAGAGTACAGTAATGACGATAGCTGAGGGGTGAGAAAGGATTAAAAGAAAAGATAAATCCTACCAACACCGTGTCAGTCTGCTGGGTTTCCTACATCTGCTACCAAATTCCATGTGTTGAAATTAGGTATTGAACAAGACGTCATAGACCCAGTGACGCATGCACCTAACCTCCCTAGCTACTCAGTTGTCTCTTAAAAGACTTCTGTTTTAATTCACACGGAGTTATATCACATACTCTATCGACATATCATTTGGATATTGTTGATATTGAAACAAGGAAGACATCCTCTCCGGTCTCCGACTTCAGTTGATGCACTTTGAGTCTAGAACTTAATGTTATACACTTTTAGGACACATGGAGTCTACAGTCTGCGTGACTATAAACAGCTTGTCTACCGAGACAAACCCGGAAAAAATATGAGTGATTCTTTCATGATAAAGGATTTCACGATGATTATTTGGAAATCCTACCAGTGTTAACATCACGCCAGCGCTGAACGTAGGTCACATAGACTTAGTCTATTGTGCAAACAGAACTCCTATGTGGAACTAGAATGTTACTTACAAATGAATTTGTTTCATTTTCTTATATTCAGGTTGCAAAGCCATGATCTTCACTGTAATATCCTTTTGGTTTGTTGTTTCTGAAGGCGAGGGAAAATTTTATGGTGTAACTGTTTATATTCTGTTATTGAGGGGATTGAGAATGTAACATGAGAGATATAAGTACTTCTGTGTCTGTAATGTTCTTAAATGTAATATTTTCTTTCTGAGTCTGTAATCATCTGCTTCGACAAAGAAAGAAGATTTGAAGACACATTGAGGTTGTTCATTTGAACGGGAGAGCTGAAGTGATTACATGATTATCATAATTCTCATGATCATCATGAGGGGGAGAATGTTCTGAAAAGAGTTGAAATGTTTTGAAAGACCTACTAAACGCAAGGGGAGAGCCACCGATCTGAAACATTTAAGGGGAGAGTCATCTGAAGAAGATCAATGATATACTTCAAAAGTTCAGAGACCAGAGTTACTTCAAAGATCAGAGATCAGAGTTTAGAGCCGAAGACTTCAGAAGAATACAAGCCTTGATTACAAGAAGGGGGAGATTGTTATAAACTTTATTTCTTGTAATTCAAGCTTGTGTAATTGCGCTTAATTGTAAATATTTAATTATACACTAAAGGGGAGATCGTTAGCCCCAAAATAGTGTATAATTAAATATAATAAAAGTCTAGGTTCAATTTATAATTAGGAATAGTTTACTTTGGGGGAAATCTTAATTTCCAAGACTTTAAGGGGAGTGTTTGGACAAACTCCCAAAGTAGGCTTAGGTATATATAGTATTGTTCTCCAAGGGTTTTAAGAAGAAGACACAAATGAGCCTCCACCTAGTGTGTGTGTTTTTGAGTGTGTGAAATTTCGTAGAGATTGAATGTCAAAATTCTCTCTTGTAATCTTCATATTCTTAATACAAATCATTTGATTATTGTGTTTGAGTGCAAAATATACTGGGAATCTAAGTTGTCACAGTCTACTATTCCTGCATCTTTGAGTATCTTATGTGCGTAGGTTGTTTGCTTTATTGAAATCTTGCCATAACTTTGCATAATTTCAATTCCTAGATAATAGGCTAATAAGCCGAGATCACTCATCTCAAACTTATCCTTCATTTGATCCTTGAATAAATCTATCTCTTGTCTTGGTGTTCCAGTGATTATCAGGTCATCTACATATACTCATATTAATAATGTTGATGACTTGGTTGTTCTTGTGTAAACAGCTTGTTCTAACGCACACTTGCTAAAATCTAATTTTTTCAGGGTCTTATCTAATATTGTGTACCATGCACGTGGTGCTTGTCTAAGACCATATAGAGCTTTAGCGAGTTTGTAAACCTTGCCTTCATGTCTTGGCTGTATAAATCCTTCTGGTTGTGAAACATATACTTCTTCTTGTAAATCTCCTTGTAAAAATGCTGATTTTACATCTAAATGGTGTACTTCCCATTTATTGTAAGCTGAGAGTGCTAATATTAGCCGTGTTGTCTCAATTCTAGCTACAGGTGCAAAGACTTCTTCAAAGTCTATGCCATTTTCTTGTATGTATCCTTTTGCTACTAATCTTGTCTTGTGTTTAACTATTTCTCCATTGGCTTTTCTCTTTGTCTTAAATATCCACTTTAAACCTATGGCTTTTATGATTCCTAGGTAAAGTGGTTAACCTCCATGTATTGTTCTTGGTGATAGAATCAATTTCTGCCTTCATAGCTTCAATCCATTTGTTATCAAACGCTGCTTCCTTGTAGTTTCTAGGTTCATCTTCAACTAATAATAACTATTCATATATGTCACTTAAAGATTTGTATCCTCTTATAGGTATATGATCAATCCTTATGTCTGAAGATGATGTTGTATCTGGGCTATGTATAGGTATATTGGTTTGTTGAGGGGTGTGAGTTTCATTATTTGTATTTGGTGAATGTGATCTAGGTGAGTTGGTTGGTGAGGTTGTTTCATTTTGAGTGTGAGGAATATTTTCTGGTTGTATTTCTGGTTCTATGACTTGTCGGGTTTCAACAGTAAAATCACTCCACTCAGGTTCTTCTGAATCAAATTCCTTTATGTATTCCTCCCAATTCCATGTTTCGTCTTCTTTAAACTTTACATCCCTACTTACACAAATCATCTTTGTTTCTGGATTAAACAAGCGATATGCTTTTGATCTAGGTTCTGTTCCAAGGTATATCATTTGTTTGCTTCTATCATCTAACTTAGTTAAGTGTTAAGAAGGTACTTTTGCATATGCTATGCAACCAAAAATCCTAAGGTGAGTTGGGTCTGGTTTCCTTCCCTTTAACGCTTCATATGGAGTAATATCTTCTAAAGACTTAGTAGGTGTACAACTTGGGATATATATGGCGTGTCTAACTGCTTCTGCCTAAAAATTCTGGGGCATGTTTGTTGATATCATCATACATCTTGTTGTTGAAAGTATAGTTATATTTCTACATTCAATAACTTCATTTTGTTGTGGTAAGTATGGTGCAGTTAACTGTATAATATGCCATTATCTTTACAGTATTTTAAGAAATCACCTGAAGTGAATTCTCCTCCTCTATCTGTTCCAGAAATCTTCATCTTAGTCCTGTATTCATTTTCTACCCTTGATTTGAATTCCTTGAAGAATTCAAGTGCTTCATCTTTTGAACTTAGAAAATATTCCCACATATATCTTGAGTAGCCATCTACTAGTAAAAATATGTATCTCTTTCCTGATGGTGTAGGTGGGGATATAGGACCACATAAATCTCCATAGACTAACTCTAATGGTAATTCTGATCTTGACAGGGTTTGTTGTGGAAATGAGGTTCTAATATGTTTTCTTTTTAAGTATGTAGCACATATACTTGTCTTATTCTTAATATTGGGTATTCCTTGAACTAAGTTCTTTGATGCCATTGACTTTAAAGAGTTAAAGTTTAAGTGGCCTAATCTTGCATGCCAAAGCCATGCTTCATCTTGCAAGTTGCTTAATAGGCATACATGCTTTCCTAGTCTTAGGTTTGCTTTATATAAACGATTCTTTGATCTTTTTACTCTTAAGAGTACTTTATTACTTGAATCATATAAGTGTAGTAGGTTTCCTTCCATTACTACTCTGCATCCGTTTTCTGTGAGTTGTCCTAAACTCATTATATTGCTAGTAAGGTTCGGTATATAATATACTTGTGATATTATACGTTGTTCCATATTCTTACATTCTAAAAGTATAGATCCTTTCCCTTTGATCTCTATGTACGACCCGTCTCCGAATCGTACTTTTCCGGTAATGATTTCATTAAGTTCGTTGAAATGACTCTTTATTCCTGTCATATGGTTACTAGCTCCATTATCTAAGAACCATGTATCTTCATTGTTTATAGGTAACCTTCTTGGCTCTAAGTTTTCTTCATTTAATAAAACTTGTTGGTGTTCTTCTATGGTTGCCATAAGCAATGTTGGTTCTAGGTCTTCTTCTATCAGGTGTGATTGTTCTGAGTTTTGACCTATCTGTGGACATTTGGATGCATAATGTCCATTCTTCTTACATTTATAGCATTGAACTTTACTAATGTCAGGAGTAAATTTCTATGTGTTGCTATTATATTCTTTTTTAAAATTATTTTGTGAGGGTTCATGATTCTTTCTTTCTGATCTGAATCTATTACTACCTCTACCTCGTGAGTGGTTAAATATATTTCTACCACATCCTCTAAAGTGTTGACCTCTACCTACATGTTGTGTGAACATCAAGCTCTCTTGATTATCAACAAGCTTATCTCTTTTGAGTTTCAGTCTCTCTTCAAAAGTTTTAAATCTGCCAACAGCTTCATCTAAATTCATTGTGTCTAGGTCTGAGTATTGTTCTATAGATACAACTATCTGTATAAACTTGTCTGGTACTGCGTTCAATAATTTCATAACGAGTACAGGGTCTTCATATGTTAACCCTAGGCTTGCTGCCTTATTAGTAAGACTAGTCATCTTCATGATGAAAGAATCTATTGTCTCATTTTCCTTCATATATAACATCTCAAATTCTGTCTTGAGTGTTTGTAACCTAGCTTGCTGAACACGTTCTACTCATATGTGTCTTGTCTTTAATGTATCCGATACTTCTTTCGCGGTCTTAAACTTTGAGATAAATAACAACTGGTCTTCTGGAAGTGCTTGATAAATGTAGGCGATTGCCGTTTTATCCTTCTTAGTATCTTCCTCAGTTGTTTCTTGTGGTTCAATCATTTCCCACAAGTCATTAGCTTCTAAAATTGCTTGCATTCTTACTGCCCACATGGTGTAACTTGTTGTCTTTAACATAGGACAGGTAAAGTGATATACTATTTCTATCTCCTTTCTATTGTTATCATGTCCTGATCTGTCACCCATGTCTAAATTTCTTTCTTCTATGGAATCTTATAAAGTTTATTTATAAAATTCTTTCTACACATTAATTTAGGCTTTTAAGTCTAAATTTTCTGGTTTCAATTTCAGACTTATTTTTTAAGTCTAAAATTTTATTTGACTCTTTATCTGTTTTTCTATTTGATTCAGAAATATAATTGGCCTATTATAAAAATGAACTAAAAATAAAATTTTGTCACTAATTAAAATTAGATGACAGAATTAAATTTTTAAGAAAACTATAAGTTTTAAAAATTGAAACTTATATCAAAGAGCAGTAATACTTCGCGTGTTAATTTTATAAGTATCACTATTTTAAAACTTTATAAATTATGTTATAAAATTTTAAAACCAATAATAAATTATAAGTTACGTTATAAATTATTTTTTGAAACCTAATTTTATTATAAGTTACGTTATAATAAAATTAAACTAAGGTTTTATTTAATTTTATTTTTTTACTAATAAAATTAAAATAAGGTATTTAAAGAATACCAAACCTTTTTGGGCTGATTATGTGTATGGATCCGGTTTCTGGATCTAAATGCAATCCACGGCTGGGTTGGGCTCCTTTTCTCTTGGACCCTTTCTTCTTTTCACTTCACTGCTTTGCCTTCTTTTTTTTTTTGTGTGAAACGTTTCTTCTTCTCTTTTCAACCGGTGTATTATTCCCTTTTGTAAATCGATGGCTTCGTTTTTGTTGAATCGTTGCAACCCTTTTTCTGAATCGGTGCACCCTAACTTCTGTATTTGACGGTTTATGTTTGAATCGGTGGCTATGGCTTTCGGTAATACGTTTCTGATTTGGGGCAAAATCACACGAACCCTAACTGTTGCCTACTCCAAATCGGTGTCTACTGATATTGGGGTATTGTGTGACGGTTACGGTGGTGGTTCTGCGGTGGTGGTTCTATGGTGGTGGTTTCTGTCCGTGGGTTTCTCCCTACGGTGATGGCACTATTTCTGTGGAAATTTCTACGATGGTGCCTTTTGGAATCAGGTTCTATCTCTCTAATTCTTGTTGCCTTCGATTTAGTATGAAACTTATGAATTTCTAGGGTTTACTGTATGAATTATCGATAGGGGCTTACTGTTCTTGAAAAAAAAATTGTAGTCTTGAATTTTTTTGCCTTCCGTTCTTATGGGTTGCCTACTGTTGGATAATTTTGATTTCAATTCTAATTGAAATCAGGGAAATAATTTGATGAATTGGTGTCGGGTTGTTTGTAGAACAATTCTGATGTTCTGCCGCCCTTGGTGTCGATGATGATTCTCCCTGAATCACCCCTTCTGGTGTAATTCGTGGTTTGCTAATAATCGGTAATTGGTAAATGATGATTTCTGGTTTGATTGAAACTGTATTCTCTGATACCAAATGTTGGGAAAGGGGATCTATTTGATAACGAAAATTGCACATGATCGAAATAAGCAAAACTTGATCTTTATTAACATAACATTGAATTCACACTTTACAAATTTTGATTAAGGTTCCTATTTATAAACTACTAAGAAGTGCGATGAAAAGACGCAACCTTTCATTGAACCTTTTTGAATAGTTGTGTCTATTCATGAAGAGATACACCTGACTATTCTAGTCCCTATACTTTCATTAATTACAATAATGATACAATAACTAATCTAAATTACATTTTTATCTAACAATCATGATTAATCTATCAGAAGTTGCAACAGGAGACCTTAACTTAATGTTTTGCTAAACCTAGAGTCTTTGAAGAGGTGAAATTTACTTAAGGAGAGCAAGAAGATTCAACAACTAGACGTATTTGTCAGGAAACAACATCAAACAAGTGAAGTGAAAAACACATATTTTCAAATACCAATAATTTCTCGGTTGTAACCAAAATTGTTGTACATCTTCAAGATCAATCAACTTGTATGCATATTTTTTACTAATTTTACCTTCAAATTTGTTTTCATGAATAAATTTTTATGGACTTATACACGTGATTGTGATGAAACTCATCACACAGTGAAAAAAATTATGCATGTGCCAACATATAACAAAGACTCTCTATAAAATACCACTCTGCTTACATTTTCCTTTCATTTCTAATGTATTTACCGTTAATTTTTTACTATATATCATACATATACTGAAAAATGGATAGTTGAGAATAAAGTTGCTATTGTTGGGTTAATCGGTTTGGTTCGTGGGTTGTCAGTGGGTCACGGGCCAATGGGTTATGAATATCCATATTCTTCCAAATAATCCGGTCAAGAGTGGAGCTGATTTCAAGGACAAACACCTGCTCTCCTTTGTATGTGCAGTCAAGGTTACTCCAACTTTAAGCGGAGGTCATGGTGCATGAGGCACATAGTTGCAGTAATTTTAGGAATTGAATAAGTCAGTGGGTTAGTTTTGTTTTGTTTTTGTTTTTATTTTTTTTCATTTTTTCTTCTATTTAAGCAATAGACTAGGGAGTCTTTCAAAAGAGTTTTGATATAACATTTCTTTTGAGGTATTGCAGTTTCATACGGATGATATATATGAGAAACTTCAACTGAAACTCTTTTTCTGCACTGTTCAGATTTATGAGTTCACAGAGTGTGATAGATTAATCATTATTATTAGATTAAAAATGTAATTTAGATTAGTTATTGTATCATTATTGTAATTAGTGAAAGTATAAGGACTAGAATAGTCATTAGACAAACCTAAAGGGTGTGTCTCTTCGTGAATAGACACAACTATTCGAAAAGGTTTCATGCAATGTTGCATCTTTTCATCGCACCTCTTAGTCATTTATAAATAGGAACCTTAATCAAAATTTGTAAAGTGTGAATTCAATGTTATGTTAATAAATAATAAGTTTTGATTATTTCAATCCTGTGCAATTTTCGTTATCAAATAGATCCACTTTCCCAACATTTGGTATCAGAGCATACTGTTCTAATCATACCAGCAATCATCATATACCGATTATTAGCAAATCACGAATTACACCAGAAGGTGATTCAGGGAAGAATCATCACCGACACCTAAGGCAGCAGAACATCAGAAATGTTCTACAAACAACCCGACACCAATCCATCAACGTTTTTTTTTTTTTCATATTTCAATTGGAATTGAAATCGAAATTCCCAACAGTAGGTAATCCCATAAGAACTGAAGGCAACAAATTCAAGGCAACGGATTTCTACAAAAGCAGTAAGCCCCATCGCAAGATATAACAATAAGATATAGCAAACCCTAGAAATTCATAGTATTATACTGAATCAAAGGCAACAAGAATAAGAGAGATAGAACCTGATTCCAGAAGGCACCGCCATAGAAATTTCAACAGAAATAGTGCCATCGCCGTAGGAGAAACCCACGGACAAAACCAAACCATCGTTATACACACAAACACCGCAGAACCACCACCGCAGAATCATCACCGCAACCATCACACAAACCACCACAATCAGTAGATACCAATTTAGTGTAGGCAACAGTTAGGGTTCTTGTGATGTGCCCCAAATTTTAAACGTATTACCTATCATAAAAAATCCGAAAGCCATAGCCACCGATTCACACATAAACCGTCTGTTACAGAAAAAGAAATACATCGATACGAATCAGAAGGTTGCAACGATTCAACAAAAGCAGCAATTAAGGGACAAAAGGCGTCGATTCGCCTAAAGAAACCAATACCGGTTGAAGAAGGAAGCCATCGTTTCTTTCAGAAACGTTTCACAAAAGAAAACATTGAAGAAAAGAGGAGAGGGTCCAGAGAAGGGGAGCCCATACCCATACCCATACGAATTTGCATTCAAGATCCAGAACCGGATCCAAACACATAATCAGCCCAAAATCATAAGGTTAGGTATTCTTAAATACCTTATTTAATTTTATTATTAGAAATTTAAATTAGATAAAAACCTTAGTTTAATTTTATTATAACGTAACTTATAATAAAATTAGGTTTCAGAAAATAAATTATAACGTAACTCATAGTTTATTATTGGTTTTAAAATTTTATAACATAATTTATAAAGTTTTAAAATAGTGATACTTATAAAAATTGACGCGCGAACTATTAATACTCTTTGATATAAGTTTTAAATTTTAAAATTTATAGTTTTTCTTATAAATTTAATTATGTCATTTATTTTTAATTTGTGACAAAATTTTATTTTAATTCATTTTTATAATAAGGGCAATTATAATTTTGAATCAAATAGAAAAACAGATAAAGAGTGAAATAAGTTTTAGACTTAAAAAATAAGCCTAAAATTGAAACCAGAAAATTTAGACTTTAAAGCCTAAATTATTGTGTAAAAAGAATTTTATAATAGAATTTATAAGATTCCATAGAAGAAAGAAATTTAGACATGAGTGGCAAA
The DNA here is from genome assembly GCA_020465985.1 of Centrapalus pauciflorus. Lineage (NCBI taxonomy): Eukaryota > Viridiplantae > Streptophyta > Magnoliopsida > Asterales > Asteraceae > Centrapalus > Centrapalus pauciflorus. The sequence goes on along the minus strand of JAANYP010009565.1, from coordinate 50,201 downwards.
TCAGGACATGATAACAATAGAAAGGAGATAGGAATAGTATCTCACTTTATCTGTCCTATGTTAAAGACAACAAATTACACCATGTGGGCAATTAGAATGCAAGCAATTTTAGAAGCTAACGACTTGTGGGAAATGATTGAACCACAAGAAACAACTGAGAAAGATACTAAGAAGGATAAAACGGCAATCGTCTACATTTATCAAGCACTTCCAGAAGATCAGTTGTTATTTATTTCAAAATTTAAGACCGCAAAAGAAGTATGGGATACATTAAATACAAGACACATAGGAGTAGAACGTGTTCAACAAGCTAGGTTACAAACACTCAAGACAGAATTTGAGATGTTATATATGAAGGAAAATGAGACAGTAGACTCTTTCATCATGAAGATGACTAGTCTTACTAATAAGGCAGCTAGCCTAGGGTTAACATATGAAGACCCTGTACTCGTTAGAAATTATTGAACGCAGTACCAGATAACTTTCTACAGATAGTTGCATCTATAGAACAATACTCAGACCTAGACACAATGAAATTAGATGAAGATGTTGGCAGACTAAAAACTTTTGAAGAGAGACTGGAACTCAAGAGAGATAAGCATGTTGATAATCAAGAGAGCTTGATGTTCACACAACATGTAGGTAGAGGTCAACACTTTAGAGGGCGTGGTAGAAATAGACTTAACTACTCACGAGGTAGAGGTAGTAATAGATTCAAATCAAAAAGAAAGAATCATGAACCCTCACAAAATAATTTCAAGAAAGAACATAATAGCAACACAAAGAAATTTACTCCTGACATAAGTAAACTTCAATGCTATAATGTAAGAAGAATGGACATTATGCATCCAAATGTCCAGATATAGGTCAAAACTCAGAACAATCAAACCTGATAGAAGAAGACCTAGAACCAACATTGCTTATGGCAACCTCAGAAGAACAGCAAGAAATGTTATTAAATGAAGAAAACTTAGAGCCAAGAAGGTTACATGTAAACAATGAAGATACATGGTTCTTAGATAATGGAGCTAGTAACCATATGACAGGAATTAAGAATTATTTCAACGAACTTAATGAAATGATTACCGGAAAAGTACGATTCGGAGATGGGTCGTACATAGAGATCAAAGGGAAAGGATCTATACTTTTAGAATGTAAGAATATGGAACAAAGAATAATATCACAAGTATATTATATACCGAATCTTACTAGCAATATATTGAGTTTAGGACAACTCACAGAAAACAGATGCAGAGTAGTAATGGAAGGAAATTTACTACACTTATACGATTCAAGTAATAAAATACTCTTAAGAGTAAAAAGATCGAAGAATCGTTTATACAAAGCAGACCTAAGACTAGGAAAGCCTGAATGCTTATTAAGCAACTTACAAGATGAAGCATGGCTTTGGCATGCAAGATTAGGCCACTTGAACTTTAACTCTCTAAAGTCAATGGCATCAAAGAACTTAGTTCAAGGAATACCCAATATTAAGAATAATACAAGTATATCTGATGTATGCTTAAAAGGAAAACATATTAGAACCTCATTTCCACAACAAACCCTGGCAAGATCAGAAATACTATTAGAATTAGTCTATGGAGATTTATGTGGTCCTATATCACCACCTACACCATCAGAAAAGAGATACATATTTTTACTAGTAGATGACTACTCAAGATATATGTGGGAATATTTTCTAAGCTCAAAAGATGAAGCACTTGTATTCTTTAAGGAATTCAAATCAAGGGTAGAACATGAATACAGAACTAAGATGAAAATATTTACAACAGATAGAGGAGGAGAATTCACTTCAGGTGATTTCTTAAAATACTATAAAGATAATGGCATATTAAGAGAGTTAAATGCACCATACTCACCACAACAAAATGGAGTTGTTGAACGTAGAAATAGAACTATACTTTCAACAACAAGATGTATGATGATATCAACAAACATGCCTCAGATTTTTGGGCAGAAGCAGTTAGACACGCCATATATATATCCTAAATTGCACACCTACTAAGTCTTTGGAAGATATTACTCCATATGAAGCTTTAAAGAGAAGGAAACCAAACCTAACTCACCTTAGGATTTTTGGTTGCATAGCATATGCAAAAGTACCTTCTCAACACTTAACTAAGTTAGATGATAGAAGCAAACAAATGATATACCTTGTAACAGAAGCTGGATCAAAAGCATATCGCTTATTTAATCCAGAAACGAAGAAGATTGGTGTAAGTAGGGATGTAAAGTTTAAAGAAAATGAAACATGGAATTGGGAGGAATACACAAAGGAATTTGATTTAGAAGAACCAGAATGGAGTGATTTTACTGTTGAAACCCGACATATCATAGAACCAGAAAATATCCCTCACACTCAAAATGAAACAACGTCACCAACCAACTCACTCAGATCACATTCACCAGATACAAATAATGAAACTTACACCCCTCAACAAACCAATATACCTATACATAGCCCAGATACAGCATCATCTTCAGACTTAAGAATTGATCATGTACCTATAAGAGGATACAGATCTTTAAGTGACATATATGAACAGTTATTATTAGTTGAAGATGAACCTAGAAACTACAAGGAAGCATCATTAGATAACAAATGGATTGAAGCTATGAAGGCAGAGATTGATTCTATCACCAAGAACAATACATGGAGATTAACCACTTTACCTAGAAATCATAAAGCAATAGGTTTAAAGTGGGTATTTAAGACAAAGAGAAATGCCAATGGAGAGATAGTAAAACACAAGGCAAGATTAGTAGCGAAAGGATACATACAGGAACATGGCATAGACTTTTAAGAAGTCTTTGCACCTGTAGCTAGAATTGAGACAATACGGCTGATATTAGCACTGACAGCTTACGATAAATGGGAAGTACACAATTTAGATGTAAAATCAGCATTTTTACAAGGAGATTTAGAAGAGGAAGTATATGTTTCACAACCAGAAGGATTTATACAGTCAAGACATGAAGGCAAAGTTTATAAACTCGCTAAAGCACTATATGGTCTTAGACAAGCACCAAGAGCATGGTACACAAAATTAGATAAGACCCTAAAAGAATTAGACTTTAGCAAGTGTGCGTTAGGACAAGCTGTTTACACAAGAACAACCAAGTCATCAACATTATTGATTGGAGTATACGTAGATGACCTGATAATCACTGGAACACCAAGACAAGAGATAGATTTATTTAAGGATCAAATGAAGGATAAGTTTGAGATGAGTGATCTCGGCTTATTGGCATACTATCTATGAATTGAAGTTATGCAAAGTTATAGCAAGATTTCTATAAAGCAAACAGCCTACGCAAATAAGATACTCAAAGATGCTGGAATGCTAGACTGCAATGATGCAAAAATACCTATGGAACCAGGACTCAAATTAACAAACCTTACAGAAGGAACTTATGTAGATGCCACAAAATATCGAAGCATAATTGGATGCTTACGATATTTACTACATACTCAGTTGGATTACTTAGTCGTTTTATGCAAGAGCCTCAAGAGCAACATATGAAAGTTATAAGCAAATATTAAGGTACATCAAAGAAACTAAAGATTATGGAATAATTTATGGATACAAAGGAGGAAACAACATAGAAGGTTACAGTGACAGCAGTTATGGTATTAATACACAAGAAGGAAAAGGAACAACAGGAATAGTTTTCTACTTTGGAAACTAACCAATTAGCTGGAGTACTTAGAAACAAGGAACAGTAGCATTATCATCAAGTGAATCAGAGTTTATTGCAGCAACAGCAGCAACAACTCAAGCAATATTGTTAAAGAGATTACATAGCAAGATTACAAATACTGAAGAACAAAAGATCAAGATTTATGTTGATAACAAGTCAGCAATAGCCTTAATGAAGAATCCAGTATTTCATGGAAGAAGTAAACACATTGACACCAAGTACCACTTCATCAGAGAATGTGTTGAAAGAGAAGATTTGATAGTTGAGCACATCAACGAAGAAAAACAAAGAGCTGACATACTTACTAAAGCACTACCAAGAATCAAGTTCGTCACAATGAGACAACTACTTGGAGTTGAAGACTTATCAAGCAACAATCAAGATTAAGGGGGAGAATGATAGATTAATCATGATTGTTAGATTAAAAATGTAATTTGGATTAGTTATTGTATCATTATTGTAATTTGTGAAAGTATAAGGACTAGAATAGTCATTAGACAAACCGAAAGGGTGTGTCTCTTCGTGAATAGACACAACTATTCGAAAAGGTTTCATGAAAGGTTGCGTCTTTTCCTCGCACCTCTTAGTCATTTATAAATAGGAACCTTAATCAAAATTTGTAAAGTGTGTATTCAATGTTAAGTTAATAAAGATCAAGTTTTGATTATTTCGATCCTGTGCAATTTTCGTTATCAAATAGATCCCCTTTCCCAACAGAGTGTTCTTGATACTTTAGGTTTCAACACTTGGTATCAGAGCGAAGGTCCGTTTCAAGAGTTTGTGAGTCGTTCTTGATCGTAGTTTGAAGCATCTGAATAGCAGCCCCGGATCACATTTGATCAAGCTTGTTTCAGCGTTGTGAAGAGACTAACTGGGTGCGGGATAAGCAGACCCAGAAGATATCAAAGCAGGTTGCTTTGATTCGGTTTGTTTCACGGGTGACGGAAGACGGTAAAGGCGAGTGTGACCTTGTTTTCCTGATCGGTGGAAAAGCTCTCTCGAAACAAGCCTGATCAAAGAGGTTAGGGGCTGTCAAAAGGGCGATTAACATGGCGATAGTACCAAAAGAAAGTGGTTCGGTGACGTATCAAATCCCGTTGTTGACCCCGACAAACTATCAGGTGTGGTCGGTCAAAGTGAAGTCGATCATGGATGCATATGGGTTGTGGGAGACGGTCGAACCAAGAGGGTTGGGTGAAGAACTAGATTCAAAGAAGACAAAACAAGCCCTCGCTTTTCTCTATCAAGCAATACCCAAAGAGGTGGTTTTGCAAATGGCAAGTTTTACGGATCCAAAAAAGGTGTGGGATGGATTGAAGACACGGTATTTGGGAGTGGATCGGGTGAGATCGGCTTGAGTTGCAACATTGAAACGGAAGCTTGAAAGTTTGCGAATGAAGGAGGGTGAAACGGTTGTTGATTTCGTGACCAAGTTGATGGTATTAGCTTCAAAAAGCTTGAAGAAGTAGACTTGGTGAAAAGACTACTTAACTTGATGCCTAAGTTGTTTTTCCAAATTGTGGCTTCGATTGAACAATGTTTCGAGTTGGATTCGATGTTAATTGACGAGGCCATCGGTAGGTTGAAAGCGTACGAGGAACGTATAAAAGGCACGGAGAAGGTAAAAGACGTTCAAGGTGGTTTGTTGTTAGCAACTAAAGAAAAGTGTAAGCATTGTGGCAACAGAGGTTCAAGTCGGGGTGACTTCAGAATTGGATGAGGAAGAGGTCGTGGGTCTGGAAACAGTTGGGACGGATATGAATGTGTCCGGGACAAAAGCCACATTACATGTTTCAATTGTCATGAACTTGGTCACTATAGCAATGAGTGTCTCAAACGGGGAAATCATGAGGCGAATTTGATTGAGGAAGAACCGGCCTTGCTATAGTACGAAGAAACCGATTAAGGGGGTGATTGTTGGGTTAATTGGTTTGGTTCGTGGGTTGTCGGTGGGTCATGGGTCAATGGGTTATGAATATCCATATTCTTCCAAATAATCCGGTCTAAGAGTGGAGCTTTAAGGACAAACATCTACTCTGTTTTGTATGTGCAGTCAAGGTTACTCTAACTTTAAGCGGAAGTCATGGTGCATGAGGCACATAGTTGTAGTAATTTTAGGAATTGAATAAGTCAGTGGATTAGTTTTGTTTTTTTTTCTTTTTTTCTTCTATTGAAGCAATAGACTAGGGAGTCTTTTAAAAGAGTTTTGATATAATATTTCTTTTGAGGTACTGCAGTTTCATACACGTGATATATATGAGAAACTGCATCTGAAACTTTTTTGTTGCACTGTTCATATTTGTGAGTTCAAAGAGTGTTCTTGATACTTTTGGTTTCAACAACTATTACAAATCACGTCTTCAACCCTAACCTAGTTGCAGCTGCACTTGCGGTGTAGATGCGAACAAGTTCGGCCCATATGTTAAACATGAGTACACCTTTTACAATTCAGATGAATGTTAATAATAATAATAACCAACTCTACCAAAAAAACTAACTTACATGTGCAATTAAACGTTTTAAAAGGTTTAACATACAAATCAACGTGTCAACCATGTTATGTACTTAAAAACATTAACGTGTTGATAAATGTGCTTTCATAGTTATTTTATTTCAACATCGTCTACTTTATTGGCTACTATAATGACATTACATTTATTTAACTTTCTTGTCTGTTGGAGATAAACTAAAATCTCCAGGCAACTAAGTTGATTGTTGTTCTAAGATGAAGCTGAAAAGCTAGCACCAGTTATTCACTTCCAAATATGTGTTTAAATAGTGTGGAGTGGAATCTCATATGTGTGCAGAAAAACAATTGAAGAATAATATATATGCATCAGTAATACAGGCCTTATTTTGGTTTTGCCCTTGGTAATACAAATCAGTATCAAATTGGTATCAGAGCTTGGAGAAGATGAATCTCGCAAGCACTTCACTAGGCCACGTTTCATTGCCAAGACTTACAAATTCGAATTATAACAACTGGAGTATTCGGATGCAAGCACTGCTCGGGGCACAAGACGTATGGGAGTTCTTTACGACCGGTTATGATGAACCAAGTGCAGCCATAATCAGTGCAATGACAGCAAATCAGTTGAAAGGATTGAAGGAGAAAATAATGAAACACAAGACTGCATTATATTTGTTGTTTCAATCAGTAGATGAGTCAAGCCTCGAGAAAATCGCAAGTGCAACTACAGCAAAGTAGGCCTGGGTTACATTGGAAAGGGTATTCAAAAAGGAGTTGATCGAGTTAAACAAGTGAGGCTTCAAACTTTACGTGGTGAGTTGGAGGCCATGAATATGAAGGAGACTGAAGGAGTTTCAGATTACATTACTCGCGTACAAACAGTGGTGAATCAACTCTAACGAAATGGTGAAATACTAACTGATGCTAGAGTTGCGGAGAAAATTTTGCGTTCGTTAACTGAGAAGTTTGAGAATGTGGTATGTGCAATTGAAGAGTCCAAAGATCTAGAAGAATTGACGGTTGAAGAATTGGCAGGTTCTCTAGAATCACATGAACAGAGAAAAAAGAAGAAACAATATGCCCTTGAAGAGGTATTGAAAACAAAGGCAACAATCAAGGAAGATAGATCCATGTATGCACAACAAAGCAATCGTGGAAGAGAGAACCAATTTAGAGGACGTGGTTTCAATCGAGGTAGAGGTCGTGGCAAAGACAATAATCATTACGAAAGATAACCAACTAATTTCTAGAAAAGTTGGCCAGATAGAGGACGTGGTCGTGGAAGAGGTGGATGCTTAATCATTCTAGTGTCAATTGTTATAACTGTGGTGGTTTTGGGCACATTGCAAGAGATTACAGATCTTCAAAGAGGGTTGAAGAGAATACAAATCCTGTGACAGAGGAAAAGGTGAAAGACGATGGTGTTCTCTTAATGGCATACAAAGATACCATTTCCAATAACGATAATGTATGGTATCTTGACACGGGTGCTAGCAATCACATGTGGGGTTACAAACATTTATTTGTGAACATTCAGGAGATTAAAGATGGCCATGTCTCATTTGGAGATGCGTCGAAGATTCAAGTGAAGGGACGTGGTACGATTTGCTGCACTCGTAATGGCAAAGAGACCAGAATTGAAGATGTATATTATGTGCCCGAAATGAAAAGCAACATTTTAAGTTTGGGACAACTTATGGAAAAGGGTTATTCTAGTTTTTTGAAGGCACGTATCATGCACCTGAATGATAAAGAAGGATGATTAGTTGCACATGTTGAGATGGGGAAAAACAGAATGTTTAAACTCGACTTGGGTAATGCACAAGAAAAATGCTTGAGGATTGATGTAGCAAACAAGTCATTGATGTGGCATATGCGTTTTGGGCACTTACACTATGGTGGCTTGAAGGAACTAGCAAGAAATGAAATGGTTCATGGGCTTCCCCACATGGATTATTCCAAATAATTCTGCGAAGGATGTGCAATTGGCAAGCAAACAAGGAATTCATTTCCGGAAAAAGCTGACATTCTCGAATTGATACACACCGATATATGTGGTCCGATCACACCTAATTCGTTGGGAGGAAAGAAGTGTTTTTTAACGTTTACTGACGATTACACGAGGAAAACATGGGTGTATCTTTTGAAGGAAAAATCTGAGGCTTTCGAAACATTTAAAAAATTCAAGGTGATGGTAGAAAAGTCAACTTGTTACTACATCAGGGCTATATGATCAGACAGGGGCGGTGAATACATGTCAACTAACTTCACCAGGTTCCTGCGATGATGAAGGAATTAAAAGGTTCTTAACGTCACCTTACTTGCCCTAATAAAACGGTGTCGCACAAGGAAGAATTGAACGATTCTTGACATGGTACGATCTATGTTGAAGAGCAAGAGCATGCGCAAAGAATTCTGGGGAGAAGGAGTACAATGCGCGCCCACATGCACATGTGGTGGGTTGAACATCACAAGAAGCTTGGAGCAGAATTAAACCAACGGCGTATCACATCTGAGGGTGTTTGGTAGGATGGCCTATGCATACATACCAGATCAAAAAAGAACCAAACTTGATGACTAAAGTAATAAATATGTTTTCATTGGATACGATGAAAAGACAAAAGCTTTTCGGCTTTTTGACCCTATTGAGAAGAAGGTGATTGTGAGTTGAGATGTATATGTGAATGAAGAAAGATGTGAATGAATAAAGTGCCTGGGACTGGACCATCCAGATAGAATACAACGATCATAAAGAAACTGGTGGGCCACAAATCGTGTTTCAAGAACCAAAAAGAGCCTATGATAACAATGAACAAGAGGGTCAAACTCTTGATATTTGATGATGATGATGATGATGATGATGAGCTTGTACAACCAACAATAAGAAGTTTACGAAATATTTATGAATCGACCGGTGAAATACATTTGGTGTGTCTGTCTCTTGGCAGATGCTATAAATCTCACATTTGAAGAAGCAATAAGAGATAAGAAATGGCTATCCGCGATGAATGAGAAGATTGCAGCTATAGAACGAAATAAAACGTGGTACTTGGTAGATTTGGCAGACGGACATGTACCCATAGGGGTAAAATGGGTATACAAGAAAAAGATGAATGTTGGAGGTGAAATTGAAAGATACAAGGTGAGACTTGTTGCAAATGGTTATCGACAAAAGGCTGGGATCGATTTTGGCGAAGTGTTTGCTCCTATTGTGCAAATGGAAACAATTCGGCTGCTAGTTTCTTAAGCGGCACATATTCGATGGCCAATTTATCAAATGGACGTGAAGTCAGCGTTTTTGAATGGCGTGCTCGAAGAGGAAGTATACGTAGAACAACCACCTGGATGTGTAAAAGTCGGGAAGGAGGCGAAAGTGTTGAAGTAAAACAAAGCACTTTATGGGTTGAGACAAGCCCCTCGAGCTTGGAACACGCGAATTGATTCATATCTAAGAAAGAATGGGTATGAACAATGTCCATATGAGCATGCACTGTATGTGAAGAAGGTAAAAGATAAATTGCTATTTGTTGCTTTATATGTTAATGACCTCATATTTATGGGGAATCAAATGATGTGAAAATGGTGAATGAGTTCAAGAAAGCCATGACCAAGGAGTTTGAGATGACTGATTTGGGCCTGATGAAGCATTTTCTTGGTCTGGAAGTTAAACAAGGAAAGTCTGGAATAGTTTTGTCACAGGAAGCATATGCAAAAGAAATAATTAAGAGGTACAAGATGCATGATTGTAATTCTATGGCAACACCCATGGAACTTGGAACAAAACTATCCAAGTTTGAGGGAGGAAATCAAGTCCATATAGGAGTTCGGTTGGGAGCTTACGTTATTTAACATGTACAAGGCCAGCCATTTTGTATAGTGTTTGTGTTCTTAGTCGGTATATGGAAAATCTGAAGTGCTCACATTGGAAGGCTGCTAAAAGAATCTTACGATACAATAAAGGATCTACATCACTTGAGATGTTGTACTCGAGTTCTATCGAATACAAGTTAATGGGTTATTCTGATAGTGACTGGCGAGGAGACGTAGATGATTGCAAGAGTACTTCGGGATATGTATTTTATTTAGGAGATGTAGCTTTTTGATGGGCCTATAAGAAGAAGCAACCGATAGTTACATTGTCGACGTGTGAAGCGGAGTATGTAGCAGCTTCATGGAGTGTCTGTCATGCAATTTGGTTGAGGAACTTGTTGTGCGAATTAAGTCTTAAATAGAATGAGGCAACCGAAATACGAGTTGATAATAGATCTGCTATTGAACTTGCGAAGAATCCAGTACATCATGAAAGAAGCAAGTGAAAAATCAAAAGATAAAACTAAGTCATGTGGCAAGTTGGGATCAAGAAGCAGACATATTCACAGGATCGCTACCCACGGAGTCATTTAACAATTGCAAGATGAAACTTGGAATGAAGGATACAAAGGATTTTAGTTTAAGGGAGGAATTTGTTGGAGATAAACTAAAATCTCTAGGCAACTAAGTTGATTGCTGTTCTCTGACAACATCAAGATGAAGCTGAAAAGCTAGCCCCATTTTTTTACTTCTCATTAGTAATCTATTTGCTTTCCTTAAAGTTTCTGATAGTAGTTATGAAGCTCTTTTCATATTTCCTAATATGTGTTTATATAGTGTTGAGTGGAATCTCATATGTGTGTAGAAAAATAATTGAAGAATTATATATATGCATCAGTTCTACAGGCCTTATTTTGGTTTTGTCCTTGTTAACAAAAATCAGTATCATTGTCATGGTTCTTCACGTATATGATTGGAATTTACCTTTCTTGTAAACACAATACTTGTTTAACATAACCCATACACCTCTAAACACTTTTACTACATGCAATCTTAGAGGGTGTTTGGTTTTGCGTTATGAACCAGATTATCAGCTTATTACGTTATAATAACGCAAATAATTAGTTTAAAGTGTTTGCATTGCATACGTTAATAAGTGATTATTTGCGTTTAGCGTTAATCTTACCACACTTTTTCATAAGTTAAAAATTGTAGCTTATTTGCTTCATAAGTGATTATTTGGTTATTTACAAGTAAAAACGCAAATCCAAACACTTTATAAACTGATTATTTGATAATTATGATAGCAAACAGCAGAAGCTAAACCAAACACTACATTTCCTGCAACACTTTTTGTTACAGCTATTATCTGATTATTAGTTTCCAAAACGCTACAGCACTTTTTCAAACGCAAATCCAAACACCCTCTTAATCAAAATTTTAACATAGTCACCGGAAATATCTTGTCTCGTCTCTTACACTACATTTTTACTTTATTTCCATGTTCATTCTTTCATAAATCCAGCCAAATCAATAAAAGAACAAGCTCAAAGCCTAGTTGTAGGTTCAATGAAATCCATAACCCCAATAATAGGTATTATCAATTAGATTTCAACACCTGATTTTTGTTATTGTACTGTTATGTCATCATTTTTATACAAGAACCTCTCTATCATTATTTTTTAAAAGTTCTATTATTGTTTTAGTACTATACAAAACAAGGGTAAAGAAGTCAGAGTTAATCGTGGATAGATGAAAGCCTGATTTGATTACCCCAACATCTACACTACACAAGAACGTTACAAGAACCCAAAGGGCTAAATCTATTGAACTTGCTTTGAAGTCTCTTTATATATGTAATAAGAAAAACATTTCTAAACCACCTAATATGACTGAAATAAAGTTGGCAGATACTATTATTGCACTCAACAAAAAACCGTGGTATTAAATCCCCGATTTGATATACATCGCACATTGTCATTGCACATGTTCAACTCATATTAACTGAAGCCCATATTTTTTATTTAATTATTTAAAAGCAAGAAATGACGACTTATCCGATTTTAATTGCTAATATGAAATTAATTTTTGAAATGTGAGACTAAACATAAAGCAACTAAATAATGATAAAAACTTACACTTTAAAAAATAAACCCAAGCTAAATGTAAATTTTGTTGAAAAACTGAAAACCATAGTACGTTGCCCAAACTTCAATTTATGCGATAGATTTTGGCTTCTTTAGTTGACTTTCAAAAAAAAAATTGGAATTAGCACCCATTCGGGTCTTACATTTCTTATGCAACCATTCTCCCCCACTTACTCATGCGCACATCTTTTGACCCTTTTATTCAATATCTCTTCGCCACTTCATGCATTTAAAAACACACACACACACACACTTTGAACTTATAAGATCCATGGTTTAGAAACTTCATCAAGCTTGAGTGAAGCCTAAGTTAAAGCCACCACGTTCACTTTCATCTTCAAGCTTTCAATTGTCATACTTGAGGTATAAATTCCATTTCCTTGTTCTATCTTTTATGCATTAATCATAGAATGAATGTTATAATTGCATACATAATCTGAAATTTTTAGTTTTATTGGACCCAAATATCCTTACCTCTTTTGTTTTAACAAACTCCATTTTTAAACTTTCAAATAAGATTTTTTGTGGGTAACCTTTCAAATCCAAAAATATATATGCAAGAATCTGATAGAATTGCTTGGAAATATATTTAGGTTGTTAAGAGAATAGTTATCGCATTATGTTTATCATTTCACCTCTTAGAGCTTCAAAACCATAACAATGGTGGATTGGTGGGTTTTGAACAAAACGTTAATCCTCTAATTTTAAACAAAGGGAAAGAGTTTAGAAACAAAAATACAAGAGTATTATTAGGGAGTAATTTCGGACTTTGAGCCTAAAGAGTGTAACTTCATGATTTTTGGAACTTGCTTGTGAATATGGAAGTGAAAAAATTAGCGGGTTGGCGTGAAGCGGGAAGGTAATGTGGAGTGTAACTCCTATTCTGTGTGATAATACAAGTGCTATAGCAATCTCCAACATTCCAGTATTTCATTATAGAACAAAGCATATAGAAGTCAGACATCATTTCATCAGGGATCACATCCAGAAAGGTAATGTGGAGGCAAGTTTTATTTCCACAGATGAACAGCAACAGCTTGCAGACATTTTCACCAAGCCTCTTAATGAAAACAGGTTCAATTATCTTGTAAGCAAGTTGGGCATGTTAAATAAGAGTGGCTAAGTGTCCTTAATGTTCTAAGGCATTATATGTCTCAAACTGCTCAAGTTTTTCAGAACAGCTTAGACAGAACAGGCTATGCATGTTCTACACTTAGCCAAATTCTGAAAACTTGAATAGCTTGAGCGTATAACAGGTTTGAAACCATCAGTTTTCACTTCAAATCTGGTTTGTTGATCAATACCCCAACCTGCTCACTCTCTCAATCTGTCATACAAGACATTGTCTTGTAACCTGGTCAGCTATTGAACATAACCTGTTCTTGCATAGCTGCACAGGTTGAATGAACAGCTTGAGAAATGAACAGTTTGTGATGAACCCTACTCATCACAAGTTTAACCAACAGCTTAGAACATCAGTTTTAATTACCTTTCTTCATAATTAAGTTACTTAATTTCTGTATTTATTTAACCTAATTATCTATGGATAATGTGTATTAACGTGTGTTAGTGACTATAAAGGTTCAAGTGGTCTGACAACCGTTCTGACATGGACAACCGTTCCGTTTTCCATTAAAGAACATTTCAAATCAACCGCCCAAGCCTTTCTCTCTCCAATCCACTCACATTCGAATCCTATAAATATCTCCTCTACTGTTTCATCTTCTTCTTCCTCTACTACCATAACTCCCAAACAACCCTAAATCGACTAAATGTCCAGTGTTCATGGATGGGTAGTAGCTAAGAGTATGTTGGATAGCATAGGTATGGTTGGGGTAGGTGGGTGGGGTGTGGTAGTGTAGGATGGGTATGGATGGGTGGGTAGGTAGGTAGGTAGGTAGGGTGGCTGGGTAACACAAGACGTGATGTAGTGTAGTGTGTTAAACGTAAGAGGTATTTTTGTAATCAACCACTTTTTTCTTTTAAAAAGGAATTGAATTCCATCCATAGTGTGAAGGAATGTTATTTTTTTCATTCATTGGAAAATTTCAATTTTGAGGGAATCCAATTTCTTTTTATAGTTGAACCAAACACATGAATTGACTGGAAATTGATTCCTTTCCCCTTCAATTTCCTCATATTCTAGTGAACCAAACGCCACCTAACTAAAAACCTAAATGATCTCGAGGATGAGATCAATCCGACGTAAAAGTAATTGTAACCCCCAAATTTGTATTTAAATATTTTAATGCAAGAAATTACAAGTTATCCGATTTTAATTGTTAAATACGAAATTAATTCGTGAAATGTGAGACTAAACATAAAGCAACCATATAATGAAAAAAACTTACACTTTAAAAAACCCAAACTAAACGTAAATTTGGTTAAAAATCCAAAAACCAAAGTACGTTGAGTAAACTACAATTTATGCAATAGATTTTGGCTTATTTAGTTGACTTTAAAAAAAATGGATGTAGCACCCATTTGGGTCTTACATCTCTTCTTCAAACATTCTCCCCCGTTTGCCCATCCATGTTTTGATCTTTTATTTCAAAACCTCTTCACGAATTCATGCATTGAAAAAAAAAAAACACACACACGCGCACATTGAACTTATAAGATCCATGCTTTAGGAACTTCATGAAGCTTGAGTGAAGCCTAACGCTAAAGCCACCACGTTCACTTTCATCTTCAAGCTTTCAATTGTCCTACTTGATGTAAAACTTCCATTTCCTTGTTCTATCATTTATGCACCAAGTTAATCATAGAATGGATGTTATAAATGCATACATAATCTGAAATTTTTAGTTTTATTGGACCCAAATATTCTTACCCTTTTGGTTTTAACAAACTCCATTAATAAACTTTCAAATAAGATTTTTGGTGGGTAACCTTTCAAATCCGAATATATATATATATATATATATATATATATATATATATATATATATATATATATATATATATATATATATGTATGTGTGTGTGTGTGTGTGTGTGTATGTATGTATGTATGTATGTATGTATGTATGTATGTATGTATGTAGCGTACCCTAATGTGAATGATCATTCACATGTATATTTTTTTAATAAACATGTATAAGACAACATTATAATACTTTTTTTCAAAATGAGGAACATCATAAAATATGAATGGTAAAAAAAAATCATATGAATGGTCATTCACACCATGTGAACGGTGTGAATGACCATTCGCATGGATGATCATTCACATAAATATGCATTGAGCATTCACATAAATTTTAAGGACACAGAAAGTGTGAATGTATGTGAAATTCATATATCATGCGTATAACATTAAATTAAACATGGTTATTTGAAAAAGAAAATTTAAAAAAAGTTTTTTAAGGTTGGTACCTTCGGGTGCACTTGATTTCGAGTGGTACTTTTTTTAACCTGACTCTCTCTCTCTCTCTCTCTCTATATATATATATATATATATATATATATATATATATATATATATATATATATATATATATATATATATATATATATATATATATATATATATATAACTTTATAGCCATTGAATCATGTGATGCATCTCGCAGAAAGTGGATGCATCACGCGGGAATTTGATGCATCACGCGGGGAAATTGATGCATCACGCGAGAATTGTGATGCATTTGTGGTGGTGCATAGAGGTTTTCCAAGGTTTTCTGATGCATATTGGTTTCCATGGAACCCTCTCTCTCTGTATATACATATATATATATATATATATTTATATATATACATATATATATATATATATATATATATATATATGTGTGTGTGTGTATGTGTGTGTCTATATATATATATATATATATATATATATATATATATATATATATATATATATATATATATATATATATATATATATATATATTTATATGGTTGGGTTCCGGTAAGAAATGCACAAATTTTAACATCAAATGCACAAATTTGAAAATTTAATTTGTAACTTAAAATCATTATTGGTATTTAATATTAAAAAATATGATAATCTAACATTATAATTACCTTTAAAACTTAAATTCATTAACTTATAAACTAAATGCACAAATTTTATCAAATCCATAAATTCGTACATAAAGTGGACAAATATATCATTAGATGTGTAAATGTTTCCTTGAAATGTAGAAATTTATCAAATGTATTAATTTTAGTATCAAATACACAATTTTATACATCGGATGCACAAATTTTAGAGTGGTTTTCAAGTTCTCACGAAATAGAGGGGTTCTCATATGAACCCAACCCTATATAAGGTACATAGCTTGGGTTCACATAAGAACCCCTCAATTCCGTGAGAACTCTCCAAAATGCACAAATTTATACATCAAATGCACAAATTTAAAAATTAAATTTATAAACTAAAATCATTAATGGTATCCAATATTAATAAATATCATAATCTAACATTAGAAATATCTTTAAAATTTAAATTCATCAAGTTTTATACTAAATGCATAAATTTGAACATTAAATGCACAAATTTTGTCAAATACATAAATTCGTACATAAAGTGGACAAATTTATCATGATGTTCGTAAATGTTTATATTAAATGCATAAGTTTATCAACTTTATAAATTTTAGCATCAAATGCATAATTTTATACATTAAATGCACAAAATTTAGAGTGGTTCTCATGTTGTCACGAAATTATAGGTTCTTACCGGAACCCAACCATATATATATATATATATATATATATATATATATATATATATATATATATATATATATATATATATATATATATATATATATATATATATATATATATATATATATGCAAGAATCTTACTGATTTGCTTGGAAATATATTTAGGTTGTTAAGAGAATAGTTAAAGCAATATCTTTAGCATTTCACTTGTTAGAGCCTAAAGCGTGTAACTCCATGATTTTTGGAACTTGCGTGTAAATCCATGATTTTTGGAACTTGCGTGTGAATATGGAAGTGAAGAAATTACTGGGTTAGGGTGGATTGGGCTTCTGTTGTTTCTTCTTTTAATTTGGGTTAGGGTGGTGGATCATCCCAATTAGGTTAGTGGGCTTAGAGATGTTAAGCACAAATCCATTTTGTTTGTGTCGGGCAGAATGGAATGCAGAAAAGGGACGGCCGGTGGATCATCCCAATTAGGTTAGTGGGCTTAGAGATGTTAAGCACAAATCCATTTTGTTTGTGTCGAGCTGAATGGAATGCAGAAAAGGGACGGCCGGCGCTGGTTGTCACAGAAAAAAGGAAAGATAGAAGAAGAAGTAGAAGAAGAAGATATCTGGGTTCTTTTGTAATTGATCAATGGATGGGTAGAAGATATTGGTTTTTTTTAGTAATTGATCAATGGATGAGTTTTTTCCAATGCAATTGGCTTAAGTTAATACGGAAGTGAAGAAATTACAGGTAAGGGTGGATAGGGAAGGTGGCCGACAGTTGGTGGTCCAACGGTGGCTAGTGGTTATGATCAATATTATATAAATTATGCTAGGTGGAAAAATTAAAAGATATATAAAAAAAATCAGGAGGAAGTGGAGATGATCATGAAAAATCTTTATGACTAATGTGTTTTACCAAGTGTAGGTCGAGAAATGGAGGCTTTGATACCAGATTTTTATGCTAGGTGGAAAAATAGTCTTTGTGACAAATGGAGGCTAGAGTTGATGGTAAATTTAGATGGTGAAATTTTTATGACATACGTTGGAGATGATCATTGTTATTCTCTTTGTCTAGAAGTTTTCAATTGTAGTGGATGGAGATGGATATTCTTATAATCTTGCAATTTTAATTATAATATATGAATGTTGTAGGTTACGTATGTTACTAGCATTTATATAATATTTACGTTGGTTTATATTTTTAATGGATGGTGGTGTTTCTAATGAGCATTTATTATATGATGGCATGTTACGGTGAATTTAAAAGATGACGGGAATTATAGGTATACCTTGGTGGTCGTTGTATTTTTTATATTTGATGGAGTTTGTTGATCCTCGTTGTTTGATTCTTCTACGTTGATGACGGTTTTATTATTCTTGTGATGGTGATGAGTCTTTTTGGTGTTTGATGGATATGTTCTGCTATTCGAAAGTACTATGTACCTCAACAGAACTGAATCTGCTATTCAGAAGCAATGCTTCAACAGATTAGAGAGAAACACAATGTGTTTTTCTTTTTAGGAAGACATACAAGGCTTATTTTATTTCATGAGGCCAATGACCTATTTATATACAAGGATGGTGGGGTGGAGGTGTACATAACTTTTCCTCCCCTCGACACGTGCGAATTCTAATGACACATACTAAAAAAAAGACACGTGCTAAACCTAATGACACATACTAAAATAAAAAGAAAATTACAGACGTGTGTCTTATACGTCGACACTTATTTTACAAGAAAACCGACGCGTGTCAAAACATCTAACACTCACATTTTGATGACGTAATTGCTTACGTCTTTTACATTTTTTCTTGGCAAAACTTGCAGTGGAGCGTGTGATATCTCCTTGCATAATGCTTCTTTGAATTCATCGGGTAATGGTTTGAGAAATCCTGTAAACTTCTCAAACGGTTCTTCAATTTTTGATATTGCGTTAATCCTTGTTCATTTATTTCTTCGCTGAATTTGAATAAATCATTGTTGTTGGACTGCTATAATTTATTCTGATTCGTGCTTTTTGATCTTTTCCATTGCCTAATATGGAAGATCCGAGATAGACGCCGGCTAATGCTTTAACCAGATGATCCATTTGTGGTGTTTTTGGTTCTAGTACATCCCTTGTTGGGTATTTTTCGTTGCTTGCCCCCATTTGTACGAGAGATATTGCTGGGACAAGTACTTCATGTTTGTAGTCAAATATTGGATAGCTTCCGTAAATTTTTGAAGAATATTTATGTGTCTGTTGCTACTTTCTCTTTGTAGTTCCTCATTGTTAATATTATTCTTTATGGAAATTCTTCGATCTCGTTCAGTGTTGGGTTGATATATAGTGTATCTATTAGTCCATGATTAAAGTAATCCCATGTTGTTAATGATGCTGCTCCAGGGAGAAACTTCATCAGATCGTTTCTTCTTTGTGAAGAGCTTCTTTTTGTTTGTCAAGTTCTTGAATTTGTTCTTTTTCTGCTTTAGTTGATGCTGAATTTGTTTGATGACTGCTTTCGTTCTCTTGTAATCTGTTTGTCAACCTTTAATAAATCTGAATAATATTTTTGCACTTGGTGCTAAGTACATTTTATTGTTAAAGCTTGGATACTCGTTTAGAGCCTTTAGATACTTGCTTACTCATTTAGAGCTTTTAGTGCTTTCGTCTAGATACTTCATGGATTGTAGCTTTTGACTTTTTAAGAAGTCTCATGCTTGAAAAGGTGGTTATTTATATATATCTTCCTTTCTTCAAGGGCCAAACTTTAGTTTATTATCTTGATATTTTTATTTGTTTTTATGTCTCTTTTAATTGGTATGTTATTTATTTCTCGAATTTTTTGTTTTCTATGCTTATCTAGATGTATTTTCAATCTATTAAATATATGAGGTTTTTTATCTATATCTTCTTGCATTGTTTTATCATGTGTTCGAGTTGTTTGTTACTATACATTTCGAAATTCATTTTTTCAACATGTGGTAAAGGATATTTTTGACGAAATGATTTTTATTTGTTCATATATATATATATATATATATATATATATATATATATATATATATATATATAGTGAGGATAAAATGAGGACCGTGCTTAAAATGAGGATGGTAAGAACCAATGAAATTGCTAGAATTTGTGAATCAACCAATAGGATGCAAGGTGGCAAATTTGTAATTAATTAGAGTTTAATACCCCTTTTAAAACGTCTAGAGGACAAAGTCGTCATTTGTGCACAATTATATTTTTAGCAAATATATGTCATTAATTAGGGAGGAATCAAATATATTTCCCATATAAACTTAGATTCGTCTCTCGGCATCACCGTTGTTCACGACACCGCCGGTGATTCACGACACCATTGTGGTTCACGACACCAACGATGATTCACAACGTCGTCGGTGTTTTACGACACCGTCGACGATTCACATTTGATGCAAATCTGTGGTTCACAGTTCTCTTTTGTGATTCACGACACCAACAATTTATCAAGATTATCAATATGATCCACGATTCACAATCAGTATAAAGCATGAGATTCACGATACCAAGGATTTTCTAGAAGATTAACACTATGATTCATGATTCACAAGCAATACAAGAATGAGATTCATGACTCACTTATGTGATTCATGACAATGTGATACGAAATGATACGAACGAGAGAGAGAGAGAGAGAGAGAGAGAGAGAGAGAGAGAGAGAGAGAGAGAGAGAGAGAGAGAGAGAGAGATGATTTTGGTAAGTGAGAAAAAATAGAGATCTAATTTGATTTTCTTTTAGTTATTTATGGGTGATTGGAGTTAAGATGGAAAAAATTAATTTTCTTGTCTTTTTTAAAATTTAATTATAAT
The DNA here is from genome assembly GCA_020465985.1 of Centrapalus pauciflorus. Classification (NCBI taxonomy): domain Eukaryota; kingdom Viridiplantae; phylum Streptophyta; class Magnoliopsida; order Asterales; family Asteraceae; genus Centrapalus; species Centrapalus pauciflorus. The sequence continues at coordinate 29,545 of JAANYP010009565.1, read as the reverse complement.
TTACAAAAAGTCTAAAATACCCTTAAGTTGATTAATTAATATTGATGATGTGGCGTAATCTTATTGGTTCTTACTGTCCTCATATTAAGGAGGGTCCTCATTTGATCCACTCCATATATATATATATATATATATATATATATATATATATATATATATATATATATATATATATATATATATATATATATATATATATAATTTTTTGTAAGTATTTTAAATGACTAATAGATGATAATAAACTTTGATAATGTGTTGATTTTATATCTTTTTCAGCATAAAGTCTTTTTAATTATTTATTTATTCTTTTTATTTCTTTATAGCGTCCTTTTAATCTTTTGACGTTTTCGTTATTTTTTATTTGTATTCTAGCATCGCTCATAGTTTTACATGTTCTTTCTGTGATATATCCTGAATTACAGTAATTAATTCATATTCCAAATTTCATCAATGTTTTAATAAGTTAATTTTATATCCTATTTTTCGATTATAATTTTGTGATCTTTCAAGATTTTCCAACCTTTTTTATTTCATTACTCAAACGATTTATTTCCTTATATTTTCTTTTTATGATGTTAAATGAATTTAAAAGATGACGTGTTAAAAAATAAACTTCTCAATGGATACAAAAATACAAATAAAATCATTAAACATTAACATCATGATTAAAAAGAAAATATAAGGAAATAAATCGTTTGAGTAATGAAATAAAAATGTTGGAAAATCTTGAAAGATCACAAAATTATAATCGAAAAATAGGATATAAAATTACCTATTAAAACATAGAAGAAATTTGGAATATGAATTAATCGCTGTAATTTTAGGATATATCACCGAAAGTACATGTTAAAACCATGAGCGATGCTAGAATACAAATAAAAAATAACGAAAACATCAAAAGATTAAAAGGATGCTATAAAGAAATAAAAAAAATAAATAAAGAATTAAAAAGACTTTATACTGAAAAAGAAATAAAATCAACACATTATCAAAGTTTATTATCATCTATTAGGCATTTTAAATACTTACAAAGGAATAGATGTGAATAAATAAAAATCATTTCGTCAAAAATATCATTTACGACATGTTAAAACAATGAATTTCGAAATATATAGTAACAAGCAACTGGAACACACAGGATAAAAACAATGCAAGAAGATACAGATAAAAAACCTCATATATTTAATATGTTAAAAATACATCTTGATAAGCATAGAAAACAAAAAATTCGAGAAATAAATAACATACTAATTAAAAGAAACATAAAAACAATTAAAAGTATCAAGATAATAAACTAAAGTTTGGCTCTTGAAAAAAAGGAAGATATATATAAATAACTACTTTGCATGAGACTTCTTAAAAAGTCAAAAAGCTATAATCCATGAAGTATCTAGACGAAAGCTCTAAATGAGTAACCAAGTATCTAAAGACTCTAAACGAGCATCCAAGCTTGACAAATAGAATACAAGAATGGTAGCAGTCATCAAACAAATTCAAAAGCACTTGACAAACAAAAAGAAGTTTTTCTCAAAGAAGAAGGCGATCTGATGAAATCTCTCGAAATAATAGCAGCAACTACTGCAATCCCGATCGAAAAAGACACCAAAACAGAAGTATCAACGTCTGAAGCACCAACACAGTCATCACCCAGTCTGCCAGAAGATCTGTCGTCATCTAAGAAAAAAGATTATGTTATCTTCAAGGGACCACACAGAGGAATATACAAAGACTGGGAAATTGAAAATTCTCAATTCTCCCATATCAGGAAAAAATGTAACTCACAAAAGTTACACAAGCCAAGAAGAAGCACAAAGAGCTTTTGACGAATCCTACAAAACAGTAGCAAAAGGAAACGTCGAGAGATCATCAAATATGACGTTACTAAATAGCCATCCCTTAGCAAAAATTAACCAAAGAATAAAAATTGAAAATATAATGACAACCCAACAAAAACAATAATTAGAAAAAGCTAATATAACGAAGTTTGAAAGGTATTAAGATAGTCTTGTGAATTATACAGAATATCACTTTACTATGGAACTATTCCAAACAGAAAACCATTTGATAAAAGGGTTTTACGAAAAGCAATATTTATCCCTGGAGCAGCAGCATTAACAACATGGGATTACTTTAATCATGGACTAATCGATACATTATATATCAACCCAACACACTGAACGAGATCGAAGAATTTCCACAAAGAATAATATTAACAATAAGGAATTACAAAGAGAAAGTAGCAAAGGACAGAGAAATATTCTTCAAAATTTACGAAAGCTATCCAATCTTCGACTAAAACCATGAAGTGCTTGTCCCAACAATATCTCTCGTACAAATGGGGGCAAGCAATGAAAAATACCCAACAAGGGATGTACTACAACCAACAACACCACAAATGGATCATCGTCAAAGCATTAGTCGGCGTCTATGTCGGATCTTCCGGATTAGGCAACAGAAAAGAACAAAAAGCACGAATCAGCATAAATTATTGCAGTCCAACAACAATGATTTATTCAAATTTTAGCGAAAAAATAAATGAACCAGGATTAAACGCAATATCAAGAATTGAAGAACCGTTTGAGAAGTCTACAGGATTTCTCGAACCATTACCCGATGAATTCAAAGAAGCACTGTGCAAGGAGATATCACACGCTCCAAGACATCACTGCAAGTTCTACCAAGAAAAAATATAAAAGATGAAAGCAATTACGTCATCAAAATGTTAGTGCCAGATGTTTTGACACACGTCGGTTTTATTGTAAAATAAGTGTCGACATATAAGACACACGTCTACAATTTTCTTTTTATTTTAGAACGTGTCAGTAGGTCTGACACATGTCTGTAGTTTTTTTTAGTATGTGTCATTAGAATTCGCACATTTCGAGGGGAGGGAAGGTTATGTACACCTCCACCCACCATCCTTGTTTATATATATGTCATTGGTCTCATGAAATAAAATAAGGCTTGTATGTCTTCTTAAAAAGAAAAACACATTGTGTTTCTTCTAATATGTTGAAGCATTGCTTCTGAATAGCAGATTCAGTTCTGTTGAGGTACAAAGTACTTCTGAATAGCAGAACATATCCATCAAACACCAAAAAAACGCATCACCATCACAAGAATAATAAAACCATCATCAACGTAGCTGAATCAAACAACGGGGATCAACAAACTCCATCAAATATAAAAATACAACGACCACCAAAGTAGATGGGTTTCCAACATTTGTTATCGAATTTTATTCGTTGAGATTTGCTATTGAATTAGACGTCATGGACCCAGTGAAGCAAGCACAGAACCCCTCCTAGCTACCCAGTTGCTTCTCAAAAAGCTATTGTTTCATTTCTCACGAAGATTAACCTCATATGCTATCGATTTCTCATTTGGAGGTAATTGATATTGAAACAGGAAACATCTGCTTCGGTCTCCGAATTTCATTTGATTGCATATTCTGTCTAGAGCTTATTGGTTATACACCTCTTAGAACCCTTATCGAGTCATGTCTTTGTGACATTTCATTGCTTGTCTATTGTGACATAGCCGGAACAACTATAGTGGTGCTTAATATAAGTATTTCACGATGATTAGTTGGAAATCCTACCAGTGTTAGCATCAATTCAACGCTGAACGTAGGTCCCATAGTTTTTTTAACTACTGTGTCAACAGGAAACCTAAGTGGCTCTGGTTGTTATTTTTCTCTCTAATTTGGTTATAGTGTCACAGGTTGCTAATGACATTTAGAGATGTTAAAGAGCATGTATACAAATTCTGAGAGGGGGGGGGGGGGGGGGGAGGGGGAAAAGCTACTTGCCAAGAATATACCTAATAGGTCTACATGATAATCAATATTCTCTTAATAATCATGAGGGTGGAGATTACTAGAATCATTAAAGTTTAAGGAGATGATGGGAGATATTCAGGGGGAGCAAAGCTAATCTGAAGGATTCCATGTTCGGATGAAGAATTTAGAGGGAGAGAGATATAAGAGAGAAGCTTCAAGAGCTTCAAAGTTTCAAAGCTTCAAGTGTTCCAAGTTAAAGAATTAAGATGGATCTGGAAGCAGTCCAAGTCTAAAGTAAATTCTTCAAAAGGGGAGATTGTTCATCAGAAGATAAATATTATCTTGAAGGATCCAGACTTAATCACAAAGGGGGATATTGTTAGACTTATTTTATTATAATCAAGTCTAGAGTTTATTATGTAATAAATTAATATTTATGTTTATGTTTTGTAAGGGCTTAATTAGTTGAGTCCATGGGCTTAAGCCTTTTAGGGTTTAGCTTAATTTGCCTCTCCTAGGGTTTTGGTGAAAGGGAGTGTAGCCGTCTTGCTTGGTAGAGAGAAAAACATTTGTTCATCATTGTTCATCATTCAAGATTTAATCTAATCATTTGTGTACATTTATATTTATTCATCTTGTTCGTTGTTATCGTTTATGCTTGATTATTTGGACTCACAACTTCTAGACAAAGAGAATAACAATGATCATCTCCAACATATGCCATAAAAATTTCACCATCTAAATTAACCATCACATCTAGCCTCCATTTGTCACAAAGGCTAATTTTTCCACCCTGCATAAAATTCACGTAAATATTATATAAATTCTAGTAACATACGTAGCCTACAACATTCATCTATTATAATTAAAATTGCAAGATCATAAGAATATCCATCTCCATCCACTACAATTAAAAACTTCTAGACAAAGAGAATAACAATGATCATCTCCAACACATGTCATAAAAAATTCACCATTTAAATTAACCATCACATCTAGCCTACATTTGTCACAAAGACTAATTTTTCCACGTAGCATAAAAATCTGGTATCAAAGCCTCATAACAATCTTTTTTAACAAAATCAGTATTATATAAGTAATAAAAGACATACACAAAATAAAAGATAAATAAAAAATAAATTCACATAATGTCATCATCTTCAAATAGTAAAAATAAAGTAATTATAGTAATTGAACAAGAACTAGAAATAATAAAGAAAATAAATAAACACTACAAAGAAATTAGATATCTTGACAATGATATTAAATAATTAGAACAAATGTTAGAAATATATTTAAACCGTGAAGCCCAAGATACAAAACTTTATGACCCTATATTTAGTCCATCCCCAAAACAAGCATTTAGGTTCAAAATCAAAATTTTAGGACTACATAAAGAAAATGAAATAGAAAAAAATAAATCGTCTAAATTCAAAATTATCAATAAATAAATGCTAAGATGGAAAATCTCGAAGAACAAATAGAAACTTTCACTAAATTAATGGCATCACTAGATATTCCTCAAGAAACTAAGGAAGAAGCAGAAATAATATATGATTATAGTTCAGATGAAAATCCCTATGAAAATCCTTATAGCAATTTTACTGCAAATAAAAAAGAAAACAATCATATTTACATGAAGATTTTCAAAGACAGTTTGATTATAGCTTACCTACCGAATACGAAAAAATTTATATAGACAAGGAATGATAATAAAATAAAGAAAATAAGTGGGTAAAAATTCCTCAACAATATATCCCAAAAATACCTATAACACCTTTAACAACTAACATTCATATTATTGATTGCGAACAAGATGTAGAATTAAAGGTAAAAGAATGGAATAGTAAAATAGGAGTATAAATACAATTAACAGAAGAATTACGAAACCTACAACCAAGACAATTGTTAAATTATATAATTCACAAAACACACGGAAATGTATATAAATTAACTGAAGAAGAAAAATCCCGATTAGCCACAACGGACGCCATTACTACATTCGAGAACATCGTTAGCAGTATAATTTTAGAATTCATCGGAAGGATCATGTAAATCAAATGAAGCATTTAGAGCACAAGCCTTTTGGCACATTACAAATTTACAAATATGCAATATGTGTTAACAAGACTCATTCATATGTGAATTCTCCAATCAATATTATATATTAGACCATGAAAGACAGAGAATAGCGCTAGAAATGTTTTATAATAAATTACCACAAGCTGTATGCAGCAAGTTATCCATGACGGAGAAAGACTATTAGACACTTTAGGAGCACAAATTTCTGTTTTAAAAGCATGGATGCAACAAGAATGTGCTAGACAAACAGCTAAAAGTGAAGCAAAAATAAAATTATGTTGTGATAATCAGACAAATACAATAAGAAGATACAGTTGTGAAGAAAAACAACGAAGATGGAAAAAACAAAGATATCACCCTAAATATAAAAACTTTTTTAAAAAATCACAAGGAAGGAAATATTTTCGAGATAAAAAGCAATATAGGAAAATTTTTAAAGAAGAAGACAAAGCAAAGTATTGTCCATCAAATAAAAAAACATGTAAGTGTTGGTTTTGCCAAGAAGAAGGACACTATGCAAATGAATATCCCAAAAAAGGAAGAAAGAAAAAGAATTAGTAAGAATAACATATGATTTAGGATATGAACCATTAGAAGACTCAGATAATATAAACTCTGACATTGACATACGTATATACAATAGATTCTGATGAGTAAAAGAATTATAAATAAAGCAAGCCCAAATACTAGTTTAGTAGCAACAAATATTCAAGAAAAAAAGAATTTTTGCATATATAGATACATGAGCAACTCTATGTTTTGGACAAAGAAAAATATTAAAAGTTTAGGAAAAATTAACAAAACCATTAAGAATTGTAGTAACAGATAAATCAATACATGAAATATGGTACATAGGAAAAATGATAGATATTGTTATTGAAAAAATAGCTTTTACAGCACCAACCATATACCAACATGACTCTGGAATTGATGTAGTAATAGGAAACAATTTTTTAAAATTATATCAACCATTTATACAAACCAATGATACTATTAGTCTAAAACACTCAACAAAAGGAATGATTGAAACATCAATTAATAATCACGAAATAATAAGAATGTTGGCGCAAGAAATAAGATTTGGATTAGAGAATTTATTAACTTTAAAAAAGGAGATTATCGACAAAGCACTTGAAGTAGTGTGTAGTGAAAATCCACATGATATAAATAAAAATAAAAACGAAGAAGAAATAATTATACAACTAAAAGACCCAAAATCGAAATTAATATCCCAAATAGGATACCATATAGTATTAAGGATGTAAAAGAATTCACAGAAGAATATGCACAATTACTTGAAAAAAGGGATAATTAGAAAAAGCACAAATCCACACTCAGCACGAGCTTTCTATGTCGAAAACCATAATGAAATAAAACAAGAAAAAAGAAGAATGGTAATAAATTATAAAAAGATGAATGATGCAACCATAGCACATTCTTATAAATTACCAAGAAAAGCTACATACTAGAAAAACTCAAAGGAAATACTCATTTCAGTACATTTGATGCAAAATGAGGATACTGACAATTACGATTAAATGAAAATACTAAACCACTAACAGCCTTTTCTTGTCCTCCTCAAAAGCATTATGAAGGAAATGTTTTACCATTTGGTCTAAAACAAGCAACATCAATTTTCATGGATAACAATTTACTTGGACTAGAAAATATATGTTTAGCATACATTGATGACATCATCGGTATTACAAACGGAGATGAACAGAAACATATAACGCAGTTTTTACCGTTTTACAATGAATTAAAGAAAAAGGAATAGCGTTATCAAAAAAGAGACCAAACTAGTTCGAGGTAGAATATTTAGGTCTATAAATTGGCCAAAACGGAACCATTTCTTTAACTACTAATACTCAAGAAAAATTGAACTTATTTCTCGACAAACTAAAAGATCGAAAACAAAGTCAACGATTCCTTGGATGTTTAAATTACATTGCAAAACAACAATTTTTAAAAGATTTAGCAAAAGAACGTAGAATTTTACAAAGAAAAAATATCTGAAAAAATTTAATGGGAATGGAGTCCCAAGGACACACACATTGTACAAGAAATAAAGAAAAAAGTATAACTTTTACCAGCATTATACAATCCACAAGCGACACATGAGCATGATGCCTAAAAACAATAAAAAATGGCAATCATTTATTAGGTTTTAGTTATTGACGGAAATAAAATTCCCGAATCTAAACTTGAAGCACAAACATCAGAAGTATTTAAAACCGAAAAACATGAGCACAAACACTCATGAGCGAGAAACACTTGCCTGTCTTCAAACATTGAAAAAGTGGAAGATAGAACTAATACAAACAAGATTCGAATTATACACCGACTCAATATATGTCACGATTCTCGAGATATAAAGTACAAGAAGACTATTGCCGAGGAAGACTTATTCATTGGCAGTTACAACTAGATCAATATCATCCATAAATGAAGTACATAAAAAGCGACAAAAATCACATAGCATACACTGTACAAGAGAATGGAAGCCATTGTAGCACCAATTGAAACAAAAAAGAGATCAGATCCAAGCATTAAACAGACGAAGAGAAACTTTTATTCGAGAAGAAAAAAGAATTACAACGAGCATTACAGTTTTTAACAATAAATAAACAGGATAAAGCAACGCAAACATCAGAAGAAGAAGCAGATCCAGATGATATAATCATGGACAACTACATATAAAAATAGCCTCTGAATCCAAGACCAGCTGCAGATTTATCATCCAAAGAAAGAATTCAAGAATTTCAAGAAACGAGCATTACATCATTAGCGGAGCCTGCAAGGAGAAAATGTAAAAGGCGTAAGCAATTACGCCATCAAAATGTGAGCGTCAGATGTTTTGGCACGCGTCTGTTTTCTTGTAAAATAAGTGTCGACATATAAGACATACGTCTGCGAACACCAAAAAACCCATCAAAACATTAAAAACCCATCACCATCACAAGAATAATAAAACCATCATCAACGTAGAAGAATCAAACAACGAGGATCAACAAACTTCGTCAAATATAATAATACAACGACCACCAAGGTACACTTATAATTCACGTCATCTTTCACTGTTTGAGTGTGAATAGGGAAGTGAAGAAATTACTGGGTTAGGTTGGATTGGGAAGGTGGCCGACCGTGGAGTGACCTCCGGCAGCGCCGCAAGGCTTGCCGGCGGTAAGCAGCGACGACGACAAGTGAGAATGATTTGGGGGGGGGGGGGGGCGGCATTCTATTTGACGTTCCGTTCCGGTTTCTTTTTTTTTTTTTCTTTGTTTAGCAGCAGTAGAAAGATAAGGTAGAAGGGGAGGGGGTTTCCATGCATATTGGGCTTCTGTTGTTTCTTCTTTTAATTTGGGTTAGGGTGGTGGATCATCCCAATTAGGTTATAACCCAAATTAAAAGAAGAAATTAGTGGGCTTAGAGATGTTAAGCACAAATCCATTTTGTCTGTGTCGGCTGAAGGGAATGCAGGGACGGCCGGTGCTCGTTGTCAGCAAAAAAAAAAAGGGAAGATAGAAGAAGAAGATATCTTGTTTTTTTTTTTTTTTTTTTTTTTTTTTTTTTTTTGGTAAATGATCTATGGATGGTAGAAGATATTGGTTTTTTTAAGTAACTGATCAATGGATGAGTTTTTTCCAATGCAATTGGCTTAAGTTAATACGTTGGACCATGAGGAGATTAGATTTGTCTCGGGCCGAATGATTGTTATTGGATTAGTTATTTGGCTGCTAAATTGTGTATCTCTAGGTTATAGATTTAAATTGTTTTAGTTTTGAATTCCTTAATTTAGATCACTAATTTAATATTATCATAAACACACTTAAACTACTTACAAGTATTATTAATGACTATTAAATTAGTCAAAGATGTAGTAATTGGTCATAAATCCAGGTTTTTTTTTTACTTTGATAATTAATCTAATCTATAAACTCAAGTTAGTTAGTTTAACTTTATCACTTTAACCGAAATAGTTCGAAACCTATAATTTTGGCTAAATAGTCTAAAACTTCAAGCTTAATTAATTCTAATGATTTTGCCAAATAAATAAATATTTATTGATTTAGTCCCTGAACTTTGGAATTTTAGGCCAAACGAAGATTTTAGTTATAGATTAACGAGAATAGTAACAATTAAGCAGGGTATTTGAGAGTGGTGAATTCAGATTTTTCGGTTGATCAGCGAGCTAGTTTGGCAGTATTGTGAGCAACAAATTTATCTGGATGATTAGTTATATATGTGTTTATGGATATTTGTTATATTTGCTTCATTTGTATCATCCTACCATGCTAATATCATTTTCATGATTATATATGTCGAACACATGATATATTTATCCTACATTTCTGTTAGAAATTCATGCTTATGTGATTTCGAATTCCCAGTATGTATACTTGTACTACGAAATTTTGATCGGGCGTCAACACTACTATGTGTAGGCCGAGTTGTTTAGCTCCCAAGTTGTTCTGTTAAACTGGGCCCGGATGAGGGGTGTGTACGGTTTAATAAGTAGCAGCTCGGAAGAGGGGCGTGACATCAACTCGTATGAGGGGCACGTAGGAAATTATTAAACTTCATGATTCATTTATATTCATGCATATTTACGTATATACTTTTATGCTTTTAAATCTTGTTACCCTCTGTACGACGACTTACCCTGGTTGTGAGGACTTATTATTTCAGATGGAACACATAAGGGTAAGGTTCCAGTTATGAGACAACTGACTTTTGTTGACCGTTGACCGAAACATTATTATTGTTATATTGACTTTTGAGGATCGGGTAGAACCCTAGACGACTTCGCATGTAACTTAAACTTATTCAGAGTACATTGATGTAATTTATTATTTTGGGTTGTCGAGTTATTTGTCGATGTATGACTTTAGAAACTTTCAAATTATCTTGTATTTTTTGGGTTATTGCATGTGAACGGTGGAAATTTAGTTTTATAAATATTCGGTTTTTTCACTAACCCAACTAGTTTTAATTTTGTTTGCATATTTTTAGATGTTGAATAAACATGTTCAGTTACTTAATGTACATGTTTTATCCGAAGTGCACTTGTCAAAACACCAAATGCAATGGTTCAACAATTATATATATGCATGTATTCATCAGCAACATACACTTGTTCATTGGTTAAATCACATATTCATAATTCATCTAAAAAATCTAGCTCAGTAACTAAATGCCTTTGTTCATTAATCACAGCCAAACGTAAACTACACCACACTTGTTATGCGTCTTTATCTTTACAAATATGATGTCACAATAAACAGATAATTTTGCAATATTTCAAATTCTAATGAACACCTAATTTGATAAACCTTAAAATATGTAATCCTTTGTATAAAATTTCTACTTGCCAAAATTCTCTTTTGCTTTAATCAAATTACATTTATATCGTCTACAATCTTATAATGAACATTACTGTGCTAAATAACAGATTACAAATTCATTTTTCATTACAATTTACAACCAAATGAACATCAATGCAATTTATTCAAATATTCTTAAAAAAACTTGTCGATTCACAAACAGATATTTTAAAGGCTAACTTATTGTTTAAGCATATAACATATGAAACAGTAAACATTTAAACGTCATCAAAACTCAAGGAGCCCTAGTAGTCCTGCGAGGGTACACGTAGATCAAACAACATCTACATCCTCGAAGGTGACATGCAGGCAAATGTGGCAAATGAACAGAATCATGCACAGCAGACAACCTTATGGCACAGAAGAATGGGCCACATAAGCACACAAGGCCTTAGTGAATTAGTCAAGGCAAATCTGATCCAGGGAATCAAGATGTGTGACACTGGGTTCTTTGAACACTGTGTGTTTGGCAAGGCACACAAAGTCAAGTTCAATACAGCAATACATTGGACAAGAGGGGTTTTTGAATATGTCCACTCGGACTTGTGGGGGCCTGCAAGAACACAAAGAAACAATAGGAGGTGCCAGGTATTTCTTATCTATTATAGATGATTTTTCACGTAGAGTATGGTTATATGTGTTATGGACAAAAGATGAGGCGTTTGACAGATTCAAAGCATGGAAGATTCTTGTGGAAACACAAACCAACCTTAAGGCGAAAAAGCTGAGAACAGATAATGGATTGAGTTCTGCAACCAACAGTTCAATAAAAATTTTGCCAAAGGAATGGAATAGGGAGGCACCTCACTGTCCCTGGGAACCCTCAACAAAACGGTTTGGCAGAGAGGATGAACCGTACTTTACTTGAGAGGGTCAGATGCATGCTATCCAGTCAGGAGTCCCAAAAAGTTTCTGGGGGGAAGCTGTGAGTACAGCAGCTTCAACAGAGTCCATCTGTAGCATTGAACAACACAACTCCAATGCAGGTATGGACTGGAAACCCAACTGATTATACTCACTTAAAATTTTTTGGATGTGTAGCTTATGCCCACGTCAAACAAGACAAACTAGATGCAAGAGCAGTGAAATGCATAATGCTTGGCTACCCTGAAGGAACCAAAGGCTGTGGAGATGGGATGATAAAGGTACAAGAATTATCATAAGTCGTGATGTAATCTTTAAGAAAGGTGATTTATCAGCAGATCATTCCAAGATTGAGGTGGAGCTAGAGGGATTAGTCAAAGAACCCACAACCAGTAAAAGTAAAAGCAGAGTGCAACCATCAGATTATCAACTAACCAGGGACAAAACTAGGAGACAGATTGTACCACCTTCTCGATATAGAGAAGAAACCAACAACATCACTGCATTTGCCCTGTCAGTTGCTGAGTATGAAGATACAGTTGAGCCACTGTCCTACAAAGAAGCTGTTGAATCAAGAGACAAAGAAAAATGGATAGGGGCAATGAAGGAGGAGATGGATTCTCTAATGAAAAATGGGACGTGGCAACTTGTTGACAAACCTTTAGATCAAACGCTCGTGGGATCAAAGTGGCTGTATAAGATTAAAGAAGGAATCCCAGGAGTAACTCCCACAAGGTTTAAAGCACGGCTGGTGGCAAAAGGGTTCACACAGAAACCTGGGATAGATTATACAGAAATATTTTCACCTGTGGTGAAACACTCTTCCAGTAGAATACTCCTATCAGTTACAGCTTTCATGAACTATGAGCTGGAACAAATGGACGTGAAAACAACATTTCTACATGGAGAATTGGAGGAGCAGATTTACATGATGCAGCCAAAGGGTTTTGAAGTCAAAGGAAAAGAAAACCAAGTGTGCTTGTTAAAGAAGTCACTCTATGGTCTGAAACAGTCACCACGTAGATGGTACTTGAGGTTTGACAGTTATGTGGTAACTCATGGGTTTCGAAGAAGTTCATATGATACATGTGTGTACTTTAAAGAGTATGACAAAAGTAAATTTATATATTTGCTTTTGTATGTGGATGACATGTTGTTAGTGACAGCATGTGACAGCATGTATGAGGTTCAAGCCACAAAGGATTTGCTTAAGGCAGAATTTGAAATGAAGGAATTAGGTGCAGCTAAAAAGATCCTAGGAATGGAGATTACTAGAGATCGTAGTCAGAAGCAATTGAAGTTAATAAAGTGCTTGAGAAGTTCTCAATGGTAGAAGCAAAAGAGGTCAAAACACCTTTGGGTATGCAGTTTAAGTTGTCTAGTAGAGATTCTCCAAAGACGGTGGAAGATGAAAAACATATGGAGGATGTTCCGTATGCTAATGCAGTCGGAAGCCTAATGTACTTAATGGTTTGTACAAGGCCAGATTTAGCCTATGCTGTGAGTGTGAGTGTAGTTAGTGGGTTTCTTTCTAAACCTGGCAGAGAGGGCAGTAAAGTGGTTGCTGCGATATTTGAAGGGTACAAAAGAAGTAGGCTTGCTCTATGGAGGTAACTATAATCAAGATAGTAGTGTTCTTGGTTATTGAGACTCAGATTATGCTAAAGATCTAGACAACTTCAAGTCCACAGGGGGTTACGTGTTTACGTTAATAGGATGTTGTGTTAGTTGGAAAGTAGCTCTTTAGAAAGTGGTGGCACTCTCTTCTACAGAAGCAGAATATATGTTAAGGAGGCTATATGGATCAAAGGTTTTGTTGCTGAGCTAAGAATTGGCAGTGGAAAAGCAGTAATGCTGTGTGATAATCAAAGTGCATTGTACCTTGCCAGAAATCCAACCTATCATGAACGTACTAAACATATTTCAGTAAAGTTGCATTTTATTCGAGAAGTGATCAATGATGGTGAAGTGCTAGTTGAAAAGGTGAACACACAGATAATAATGCAGCTGATTTCTTAACTAAAGTTCTTCCATGTGACAAGTTTCTGAGTTGCATGAACGAGTTAAAGATAGGGAAAAACTTTGAATCAGAGGTGGAGATTGTGAGAGATAAAGGATAATGCTGATACAAAGTTAGTTGGGAGTTATGTAGTTAGTTAGATAATAGTGGAGTTAGTTCAAAGTTTGTTTACTTTCTGTTTTGTAATAGACGTTGTAATAATTGTTGCATGGGTTTGCATGGGACAGTATATAACTCATGTACTGCCTCTGATTGAAATCTCATCTGAATAGAATTCTCTTTTCATCATATTGTTCCTCTATAACAGTATATTTATCTAATTGCTGAGCGGTTCCAATATAGTCTCAATCATTGATATTTTACTTCAAGAATGGTTGTCTAAATCAAGATCTAATCTTAATTTCATCCCCCTACGTCACTTAACATTTTTAACTGGTCATGCCCAACTCGGTGGACAACATAGTCGACAGAGACAACATGTGCTTTCTCCGGTTATCGTTCTCGAGTCCATAATATTTTTTCATACTTGTCCATTTTTACAAATTCTGATACAGTAGACAAGTTAGTCTGTATAATGTTGTTGATTCGCTCCTTGAACTCATGCAATGTCTTTGCTCAATGCATATCCTAGCTAATAAGTAATAACCAATGAACAAGTTACAATTGTACATACACATACAAATACACCGGATGTGAATTTGAAAAAATCTAAATTAACTTAAGCTTTACTTAATTGGTATGTTCAGCATTATATGCCACATGCAATTGCGATGTCAAGTTGTCTAGAATATTTGTTCAATTTCTTTCTTCATACATGGGTCCTCATCTATAACTACATCTACAATTTACATATCAGTTTCATTATTCGCTAACAAGCTACACCAAATGTCACACATCTTTTGTGATTGTTTATGCTGATAAACGAGACAAAATCCATATACGTATATAATAATGATTCCGTTAACTACAAATTCAATTCAAAATTAAATCTAATACAATTATTTTGAAAATAGTTATGAATATTACATTTTGGTATAGTATGTGGCATCAAAGGAAACTATGTCACCAAATCAAATTTATTTTTTATATGTTTCATGTGCCCAGAAAATCCCTACTAAAGACCTATCAAGTGCACACTTATAATTGAAACTAAAACCTGATCCAAGCTCCTTAGTACTTTCCATGTGATCAACGATAATTTGTGCATCTTTTTCTCCAATGAAACACTTAATGTTGGGCATGAAGATCTTGAAGTGTGTTTTCATTGCGCCAACATTGTCATACCCTCTTGATATCTAACCATTATTTTGTGTGAGTTAACCACTCTTATATTGAGGTTCGATGCATCATAGATAAAACATTGCTTCCCAAAGTGCAATTTTCTGTTCATCTGCATTAGGCATGTATCCTCTTTGGATACTATTGGGTGTTTATGTTTTTCCTCAAACCGGGTCACCTTATACCTCCCTCCAAGCACATATTCAAATGTAATTTCGACATAAGTTTATATTCTATAGGATGCCCTAATACGTTTATTGCTTAGCTAGTGAGATTATAAAGTAAATAGTAAACACGTCATTTATGATAGGCAGATAAACAAACAACCCAGGGTTCATGTGCACCTTTGCATAGCAATTGGCACACTGTCCGTCACCTCTGACACATAGTAAAAGAAATGAAATGGTATCAATACTCAGACACGTGCATAATATTGGCCTAGCTACCGGTAATGCAACCCGAGTGACACCAAAACGTGCAACCTATATTTCGTTTCTCTTGAGCAAATGGATGTATTTTTAGCATAAGATATGTAGCAATTAGTATGGGTCGGGGTGTTCTTTTTCCTATAATAAGTGATGATTAAGCCATTTCATTTATTCGGTAGATTTTGGTTGATAAGTGCGTTTGTTTTCTGTAAGTAGTAAGTGGTAAATCATCACTTATTCGGTCAGCATATTTTACCCACTTTTCACTCATTGTCAGTTATTCTAAATCTAAAAACAACTCTCCTTTCTCTTTTCTTAATTTATATACCTAACATTTGTGATTACGAAATGCACCGTATGGTGCTTTCATAATCTACAAATGAGTCCCTATGGTTTTTCAAATTTTACGAAAAGGTCTATGTGGTTTTAAAATTAATTACAAAAAGGTTCTTATAATTTGTAACTTTTTAATTTTTAAATATTTATTTAAGAGTTAACATAAAAAGGTCACTATGGTTTGTATTAAATTCTAATTTTTGTTCTTGACATTTACTTAAACAAAATTGATCATTATTATCAAGTTTTAAATTCAACATTGGTCACTATGTGAATTCTAGTTTCTACCAATTCAATCAACAATATGCAAATAATAAGAACAATGAAATTAATCAACACTAACCAAATGATTCGATTGATGAACTTGCTGATTACAAAATGATTTCAGGAATGTTCTTCGTACAGAGCAGCTTTCACAGAATTGAATGCGTACAAAATTGATTCTCTGACCGATTCTCTATTTTGAAAGTCAACATGACTATTTATACAAAATTACAAACTATAAGGAAATTACACAATCAGTCCCTAGACTTTGATATTTCATCAATTAAAAACATATTCTAACAATCTCCCCCTTTGATGAAAGTAGCGAAGTCTTCAAGTTGACAAGCCCAGCTTCTGTTCAAATCTTCTAATACTTTTCCGATCTGACAGTCTCCATTCAATTTTAGAAATAAACTCGACCATGAGTTTTCGATCGTTAACTGATAAAGCTCCTTTCTTTGTCTTCCTCTTTTGATCTGCAGCTAGCTTGCCTTTCAGTCCATTCAACACCTTAATTAACGTTCCATCAGAAAACTTGTTCAGTTCAACACTTCTCATAGCTCTCAATCTTTTATTTCTATCTTTGTACATGACAGCTGGATGCTTCACCATTATAACTTGAAACTCTTTAAGCTCACCAGCAAATTTAATATCTCTGTGAGGTGCAGTCATGTTTATCTTCCTCATGCCTCTCTCAACTCCAATCTGTAGATCTTGCACTGACATTAATACCAGTTTGGTATGCATAAAATGAAACAATGTCTTCAGCGCAAATCTACAATGTTCATTCCTTTTATTCCTGCACAGTTCGTCAAAAAGATCTTCAATATCGACCAAGTGCATGTTGAACATGTCAGCTTCTGTGAATACATATGTGTTTCCATCAGATCTGGTTACAGTAAACTTCGGATAAAAAATCTTAACAAATCTTTCCTTTTCAATCATCACCAGATCCACTATTCTGAAATCGCTCTTCACCTTCTCAACCTCTTGAGTCTTATTCCTCAGGAAACTGGCATAGTTAACCAGATTGGGCATATTCGGCTCTAAAACTCGGAGTAACTTGTGAAATGAGCAAGGAGCTTGCTTTTTACAAAAGATCCGTTTCTCTAAACTGTCTTCAATGTACGGCATCTTGTTTCTTTTCCTTATGAACTCAGCAGACCTGTTCTCTGGTAGTTCAAGCTTTTTCACCTTTTTCTTACTGATCTCATCCTTATTCAACAGAGTTAACATATCTTGAATCTCTCTCTGCACCACTTGTTGTGCTTGAAATCTTAATCTGTGTTGCTTCTTTGATTCATCAGCAAGAACAAATTCATTAAAGAATCTATCCATCACTTCCACTTCATTTAAAAAAACTGTTTCTTGAGCGATACTGCTCTCAACAGGGAACTCCTCAAACTCTTCCTTAATCTGTACAACTACCTCAGGCTTTTCAACCGTTGGTGTTGATTCAACATCTTTCATGATTTCTTCAACTAACACCTCCTCTTCTTCTATTCTTTCAGCTCTAAAGTCAACATCAGTTAACGCAATTATGTCATCATCTTCAGACAATTCAATATACTCTTCTCTCCCTTCTCCTATCTCTTGAATACTCGGCTCTTTCTCTTTCTCTTGTATATCTTCCTCAGAATCAATATATTCAACAAACTGATAGATATCAGGCTGAGTGTTCAAAGGAACTGGAACATCTTCATAAAGAATCAATCCCAGTTCTCTCTGTTCACCAGCTGACTGTTTGGATCCTCCGGCTTCTTTCCCTTGAGTTTCTGGCTCCTTCTCTGGATATGTCAGCATTAAAATCCCCGGCGTCGGTTGATCAAGCTTTCTCCTCTTCTCCCCCTCATGAGGAGCATCATCGGAGTCTTCGTCATGCTCATCATGTTTCCTCTTTGATGAGGAAGCTTGAGCCTTGCAGGTCTCTTCCACTGCAGCTACCCGTTCAGACAGATTACCTAATGCCGTTACCACTGTATTTTCCAAACTGATCATGCGTTCTCTCATCTCGTCAAATTGATTAAAAACAAAATCTTTCAAATCTTCCTTCAACTCTTCTATTGCTTGTTTTGATTCATTTTTCTTAACTGACTCCTCCGCAACATCCTTTCCCTTCAAGAACTTCTGAATGTTGGTCATTTGAGCCATTACCTCTGCCAGTTGATTAGATACGTGCATGTTTACTCCAGAAACAACTTCATCTAACGCATTTTTCAAGGTAGATTCAGTTACAAAAGGGGATAAATTCACCACTGGGTCACTCAGACTTCCAGTTGTCACAGCAGTCGAACTTGTATAAAGAACTTCTGCGTGGCCAGTGCTCAGAGTTGTTATTGGCGTTTCTCTGACTGGACTTCCACCCTCTTCAAGTGACGGAGCAACAAATGCTTCCGTTACTAAGGGTGTTCCGGTGGGAACACTAAGTTCAGCCACACTTACTTCAACGAATGAAGTTGACTCAAGTGTCCTAAATTGTATAGGATCTAGACTTTGTGATTCAAATGAAGTCGTACACACGGGCAGTTGTGCACTTGTTTCAATATCCATCAAGTCCAAGTGACTTTCGGATAGATCGTGTGGTTCATCCCGGTGTTCAAATGAAACAATCTCCTGTTGAGAGGAGACTGAGTGGATAGGAAGGTGTGCAGTCGTCAGTGGGATACTGACTTGTTCAATGCTAACTCTCATAGGAGAGCTAACAGCAGATGTAGCTATATCCCGGCTTTCTGGGCTTAGGACCTCCCTCACACTCGCTTCAGCTATCTGTACTATATCAATCATCAAACCTCCTCCCTCATGATGATCACCTCCATCATCACCATCATCATCATCATCAGCTCCTTCTCCCTCTTCTTCTTGAATATCAGATAATGTCCTCTCAGAATCTGACTTTTCAGCTTCTTCCTCACCACCCCTCACACTTCCTACTCCCTCACTCACAGACTGGGCAACCTGAACTTCAGCCCCTTGCTGAGGTTCCTCGATCCTTAAAGCTCCTGGGATAAGAGAACTCGGTTCCTGAGTCTCTATAGGAGCATGATCTATTCTGTACAATTTCACATGTTCACTTTCTTGATCAGCATATTTGAGTAATGACTCTGGAATTGGCATTATGTTGGCATTCGGGGAGTCTGGCACTTCATGCAAACTCATCATGACGTAGTCTGGGCATCTCTGAGAATTGGCTCTCTTCGGAATATTTTCATTAGCCCTTAATATCCCTCGGATAAGAATCTGGATAAACCTTTGAAGTGGAACAAACTTCCTTGCTCTATTTGTAGTCTTAGCCAGTACTATCTCCTTTAGATCCTCCCAGATACACAGAGCAAAATCATAATGTTTGTTGAATGCGATCCCATGAAATATCCGCAGGCAATGGATGCTGCATCGGTCAATTCCAGTATGCTTTGAAGTCATGCAACGATTAATGATACCAAACAGTGTGTACCATTCGCCATTTAAACCATTTCTGTGAAATTTAGAGCTTTTCGGAAGTGGCTTTGAGTAGCCTAGACAAATCAAGTCATGTACCAGCTCTTCATCAGAAACAAAGTCTTCAAAATCTGCCAACTCAGGGAAATTCACAGTATCTATACGTCTTGGAAGAAATAGGTTATGACGCAGTCTTGCTAAGGTGATTTTCGTTTTGAACTGGTCAATCGTCACTTTGAAGTGGTGATTTCCGTCCGCGGGAACAAATTTGACAGTGTGCCAAAATTGTTGTAAATACACTTGAGGAATAGACGGTTTGTATTGTAATAGATACGCTAGTGGATGGCCTTTCAAAATGTCCACTATGATAGGATGGCTTACTTTGATGACTTTGGTATCAAGACGATGATTATTGTCACGAAAAGGAAGGCAATGTTTTGGTTTGACAAGTTGATTATCTGGGATAATATGTGTTTGTGAGGAACGGGCAACTGAGGTTGATCTGACTGGGGTAGAGACAAGAGTATGGTTTGATGATGATTGAGCATCAGAGGAATTTGAATTTTGGGATTGCACAGGAGATGCCATTTGAATACCTGTAAAAAATAAAATTCATGTTAGGCTTACCAAGTACACAAAGGACAACCTTCAAAATGTAGAAAAACTTGTAACATTTTATCAGAAATTGCAAAAACTTGTGATTTTCTGTTTAAAGCATCGGGATTCCTGACAATAATTGAAAATTATTGAGAGGACTCCAAAGTCAATCGTTTAGAGACCAATGTTAGAAAAACACAAATTTATAACAATTTCTTAAAAAATGTGACATTTTTTTTTAAAACTTTAAAATACTACACTTAGAAAAATTTTCTGATGAAACTCGAATGAAACTACACGTTTCTCGAATGACTCTTTAACAACCTCGGGTGACACATGAAACAACTCGAATAAGTCTACACCCAACTCGAATAGTGTATACATGAAACTCGACCAAGTCGGCATACAACTCGAATGATACATCCATGAAACTCGACTAAGTCTATATACAACTCGAATGATACATTCATGAAACTCGACCAAGTCTATATACAACTCGAATGAAGTTTGACTCAACTCGAATAGGTCTTGAAGTTTCTCGAATGAAGATATGTAAAACTCGAATATACTAAGTACTAAACTCGATTGAAACATGAGGTCTAATACTCAACTCGAATGAACAATTCAATTTCTCGATAGGACCTTGTCCCCAACTCGAATAGCATTACAAACAATATTGACTCTTGGGTTCTCTCGAGTCTAATTAGAATCAACTCGAATCAGTGATCATGAAACTCGAATAATTCTCTTATGAAACTCGAATAATGCTCAAATGCAACTCGAATTATTCTTAAGTCAACTCGAATGGAACTTCCATACAACTCGAACATTTCTTATGTCCAACTCGATCAAAGCATATGGTCAACTCGAATTAACCACAACTTTTCTCGATTGAAGTATCAATCAACTCGATTGACACTTAGTCATTTCTCGATTATGCTTTCAATCGAGACATTATTTTGAAATTATTTACAAGTCCTTATACACTGATTTTTCAAAGATTGATTCCAAGGACTTCTCACTGATTAAAAACTTGTATCCCTCTCGAAAAACAATTTTAATCAACTTTGTTTTACTGAACTTTGATTAAAAACAACATCAAAGTTGTCAAAAATCCAAATTTCAGAAAAACATGAACTCGAAGCTTTTTGAAATAGAATTTCAAATTTCTGTGTGTGTGATTGGATTTGAACCATAAAATTTCAGATTCATGTTCAGATTCATAAACCCTAAAACACCACAAATTTAATTTCAGTTTAAGGAACAGAAATGTTGATTCACCATGAACACTCAATTACGAATATACGAACACTTTTATATGTACAACAGATGCTGAAATTAACTACATAAAAACAAGAAAAACAAAAAAAAAAAATCACTCACAATATGATGATACTTTCTTGAAACAATCGAAGATATTGAGATATTGAGGTTTCTTAATGGTGAAGAAAAGGTTCGAAGAAGACGATGGGATTTTCAGAAAAGTTGAATTTGAAATTCAAAATTCAATTTATAGTTGAAAATACCCGGCCCATATTTGAATTTTAAGTTTGACAAAACTGGCCCACATTCACAAAATAGAAACCCATGTATTCAAAACCCAATATCTTTTAACAAACAAAAACAAGAAAAATTGTAACCAAAAAAAATTTTGACAGATAAAACAAAACTAAACACAAAACAAACTAAAAAAAAAATAAAACAGACTGAAACAAAAACAAAAAAAATTTGAAAATACACACAAACAAAACAAAACAAAAAAAAAATTTAAAATGCACCCCCTTGAATTTTAGAATGCTGCTCCCCCTCAGATGTATCATATTTCTCAAATCAGCTCCCCCTACAAAATATCAGATATATTTTATCAGATTTTCTCAAAATCAGATAAAATCATTTTCTGCTCCCCCTGCACATGACAATCCAGATCTGTTAAATTCCAAAAAATTTGAACTTTTAAGATTCAAGAATTTAACATCAGATTAGAATCAATAAAAATGTAAATTTAAAATTATAAATTGAAACTACTGAATTATTAAATCTAACGATTCAACATACCCAATTTGTATACCAAAAAATTAAACCGCTTTTCATCTAACGCTTTGGTAAACAAATCAGCTAGTTGATATTCAGTAGGTACAAAATATAATTCTATATTTCCATTTTCTACATGATCTTTAATGAAATGATACCGAATGTCGATGTGTTTCGTTTTTGAATGTTGCACCGGATTTGATGCAATAGCTATTGCACTCTGAGAATCACAGTATATTGGAATCTTCTTTGGTGTAAACCCGTAATCACGTAGTTGGCTTTTCATCCACAACACTTGAGAACAGCAAGAAGATACAGCCACGTACTCTGCTTCAGCTGTTGACAATGAAACACAGTGTTGTTTCTTGGATGACCAACATACGGGTTTGTCACCTAAAAATTGTACTGCTCCTGACGTACTTTTTCTGTCCATCTTATCACCTGCGTGATCAGCGTCAGAAAAAGCAGTCAGATGAAATGAAGACTCCCTAGGATACCACAAACCAAGATTTGGAGTACCTTTGAGATATCTTAAAATTCATTTTGCAGCTGTTAAGTGTGATTCTTTTGGATTTGCCTGATATCTAGCACAGACACATGTAGCAAACATAATATCTGGTCTACTGGCTGTTAAGTACATTAATGACCCAATTATACCTCGATAATGGGTTACATCTACAGGTTTCCCTGAAATGTCCGCATCGAGTTTTGATTTTGAATCCGGAGCCATGGGAGTTTTCATAGGAGTACTATTGACCATGTTAAATTTCTTCAACATGTCGTGTATGTATTTTGACTGATTGATAAAAATACCATCAGTCAATTGTTTTACTTGTAATCCTAAGAAAAAATTTATTTCTCCCATCATGCTCATTTCGAATTTCTGGGACATTAAAAATGCGAATTTCTTACAAAATTCTGGATTTGTAGACCCAAATATTATATCATCTACATAAATCTGTATTACTATGATATCTGGCCCCTGACGTTTTATAAACAGGGTTGTGTCAACTGCACCTTTTGTAAATCCACATTTCAACAGATATGTTGAAAGTGCATCATACCAAGCACGAGGTGCTTGTTTAAGGCCATACAGTGACTTATCCAAAATATATACATGATCAGGTTTCGAAGGATCAGTAAACCCTTCGGGCTGATATGTATATACTTCATCTGTTAGCTCCCCGTTTAAAAACGCAGTTTTGACATCCATTTGATATACTGTAAAATTTTTATGTGCGGCAAAAGCTAAAAACATCCTTATAGCTTCAATGCGTGCAACTGGTGCGAATGTTTCATCATAATCAATTCCTTCTTGTTGACTGTATCCTTTGGCCACGAGACGAGCTTTATTCCGAATAATGACACCGTGTTCATCTTTCTTGTTCTTGAAGATCCATTTCGTGCCAATTATGGATTTGTCTTTTGGGCGCTCAACAAGTCTCCAGACCTTTAACCGTTCGAACTGGTTGAGTTCCTCTTGCATCGCCACAATCCAATCAGCATCCAGAAGGGCTTCTTTTACATTTTTAGGCTCAATCTTACTCAAAAAATTTGAAAATAAGCATTCATTTATTGTAGCCCTTCTGGTTTGGACTGATGAAGATGGATCACCAATGATATTCTCTATTGGGTGATTTTTTGTCCACTTAACTGTATGTGGAAACGGTTCTATTGGGTCTTGGTTGGGATTGGAATCGAAATATGGTTCGGGAGTTGTAGGTGGAACATCTGAGGTAGGAGCTTCTGACTGTTCAGAAGTAATAGGGGTTTCAGAAGTATGTGGAGGTTCAATTGGTTGTACAAGCTCAGTAGTTGATTGCACCTTTGCTGTTGAAGCTTCTCCAGTTTCTTCTGAACTTTGTTGTTGAGATAGATCTGAAACTACGACTGGATCTTCAGTAATCCTGTCAGGCACCAAATTTTGAACATTAGATTTGGGAGTTTCAAAATAATCATCATAAAAGTTCTCAAACAACTTATTTAAATCATTTTGTTCAGCATTTTGTCTATTTGACTCCAATGAAGTCTGCATGTTAGGTCCGGGTCCTGAACTGGTGTGTTCAGAAGCCATTACTACTCCTTCGTCAAATTTAACATTTACGCTCTCGTTGACTATCTTGGTTCTCTTGTTGTATACTCGGAAAGCAACCGACTCCTTTGAATACCCGATGAAGATTCCTTCATCCGCCTTTTGATTAAACTTTCCCAGATTGTCTTTATCAATCAATATAAAGCATCTGCAACCAAAGACATGGAAAAATTTAACATTAGGTATTCGTTTATTGATCAGCTCAAACGGAGTCTTTCCGAATCTTTTATTTATTATTGAACGGTTTTGTGTGAAACATGCTGTTGCAACCGCTTCTGCCCACAAGAACAATGGTAAATTGGAGTAGGCCAACATCGTCCTGGCTGATTCCACTAGTGTCCGATTTCTTCTTTCAACGACACCGTTTTGTTGTGGAGTCCGAGCTGCTGAGAATTGATGTGTAACTCCTACTGAATTTAAGAACGAGTCTAATGATTTGTTCTTGAACTCTGTTCCATTGTCTGAGCGAATTGTCTGAATGGTGAGTTGCAACTTTACTTGTATTTTTCGGATGAAGTCGATGATAGATTCGGTTGCATCTGATTTGGATTTCAGGAAAAACACCCATGTGTATCGTGAATAGTCATCAACTATCACCAATACATATCTTTTCTTATTTATACTTTGTACTCTCATTGGTCCACACAAATCCATATGCAGTAACTCTAGTGCTCTTGTGGATGAGTGTGCTGTTTTGGATTTGTGTGTGGCTTTTGTCATCTTTCCTTTTTCACATGCCGCGCATAGTTGCTCTTTTTGAAATTTTAGCGCCGGCAGCCCTTTAACTAACCCTCCTTTTGCTAGGTTGGTCAGTTCATTGAAATTTAGATGTGAAAGGCGACGATGCCACAGCCATGCTGTTTTAGATGTTGCTTTTGACAATAAGCAGACATCTTTCTTCAGATTGATCGAGGCTAAATCAATGGAGTATAGATTTGTTTTCCTGTTTCCTGCTAGAATTTCTTTTCCTTGTGCTGATCTGATGCTGCACCGATTGGCTTTAAAGTTGACTTCTAACCCCTTATCACACAGTTGTCCAATACTGAATAGATTATGACCAAGACCGTCAACATAAAAGACCTTTTGGATTGTGATTTTGTCATACTTCAGACTTCCGTATCCCTTGATCGGACAAAACTGATCGTTTCCAAATCTTACCGTCCCACAGAACTTTTCTACAAAGTCCGTGAGTGTGTCTCGTTGTCCGGTCATGTGTTTGGAGCATCCCGAATCAAGGTACCAGACATGGTTTACCTATAAAACGTAATAGCACATGAGGTACCCACTTGTAGTTGGGTACTTTAGTTTTAGGTAAAACATGCATAGTATCATTTGTTTTTCTAACTGATATGGCTTTAGGCTTATCGTTTGAATTTATTTTAGGTACCCATTTTTGAACTGTTCTTTTGGGTATCCACTTTTGTACAATTCGCGGTGGAATTGTTTTTGAAATTTTTATCTGTGGATCCTTTTTCTTTGGTTGCCATACAAGCTTATTATATTTCACAGTTTCAGACTTACAAATATAAGAATTCAAAGCAATTAATTTCGATCTTGAAAACTTAATACAAGAATTATTAACAATTTTATCATTATTAATGTTCAATTTTGCTGTTTCTATCTGTAACAATTTTTTCTTTCACGCGCCATTCTTGTTTTATAATCTTGTTTTTCTCTTCTCTTTGCTTCTTTCGCCACACTTGTTTTCTCGACCCGTTCACAACGTTATCTGACATAAAAGAAGTTTGAGAATTAGAAGATTTAGATGCTTGTTTTTTCTGTAACCTTTTCATACCTGTTGAAGATTTGACTTTACGTGCAAAAGAGTTCATTGATGAGGATGATTCACCCTTTTCAAAGCTAGGATACTTAACAAACAGTTTTGTTTTCTCCTTCTTTTGTTGCACTGATGGTGAATTTTCAGATGTTTTTAAAGAGTCTGTAGTCATTCTTTGCAGAATTTTAACAGATTCTTTATTACCAGTTGATAGTTTGTTAGTCAAAGGTTTGATAAATTCACCAATTTTACCAAATCTTTGATCTAATGAATTAACATCAGAGTGCATGAACAGATCAAATTCTTTTTCTGAATTTATAGAATCCAGAGAAATAGATGAATGTGGATCAGACACATTTATGTTTTTAGACTTATCTTGCAACATTTGTTCTATTTTTAGTAATTCAGACTTGAGTGTTCCATTCTCTGTCTCAAAACTTTTAATTTTCAATTCTAAATCAGAATTTATCTGTTCTAAAATTGAATTTGGTAAATATAGTTTTTGAGACTGAGTTGGTAATTCAGACAAATCCTTTTCAGAATAAGTTTGAATGTACTCTTCTTTAGTATCAACAATGTTGCTGATTTCATTTATCTTGGTATAGTCAACATAATTTTGCATTTTGTCTGATCTTGACCTTTTGATTTCTTCACTGGATTCTACTTCTTCAGATGCTTTCAAGAATGTCATTTTTAATCCTAAATTCATGTATCTGACATCATATAATGTTGGTGAATTTGATATAGCTTTTGTCAGATACTTAGGATTTTCCCAACACAATACCAGATTTAGAGTTATAAAACTCTATATCTTTTGGTTGATTTAAATATATTGTTTGATCTGTTTGCCCTCTTTTAATAAATTCATCCTCCATCTTTTTTATTTTCTCATAAAGTTTAGTTCTTTCTTCAAATATGGCATGATATTTTACAGAAAAGTTTGAGGCTTCTAATTCAGCTATTCGCAGACTTTCTTGTAAATCAGATATTTTGTGATTCAGATTGAGTATATTGCTTTGAAGTTCTTTTTCCTTATCTTGTAAGTCTGAGACAGCTCGTAAAGCTAAGCTTTATCTTTGGAAAAATCTAGGACTAAATTGTGTTCATTTAGAAGTTTGTTTTCCAAAGAATGAACCTTTTTCTTTTCTGCTTTTAAGGATTTTTCAAACTTTTTAAGCATGAAAGCCATATTAGTTAGTTTTTCTTCTAATATGCATGAGTCGTCAATATCAGAATCTGAAATAGAATTTACCTCCTGTCCTTCTGAATCCTCTGAGTTATCAGACTCTGAATCCTCCTCATTTTCAGCTTTATTTTGGCCAGATGCCATTAATGCAACTTCTTCTTTTTCTTCCTCTTCATCAGAATCAGATTCTCTCCTCTCTTCATCCTCTTCATCTGTCAGTCCAACCCACACCTCATCTTCAGCTATCATAGCTGATTCACTCAGTTCAGATTCATTGAAGATTTCTGACTTTAAACAGATATGGGCATCTTCATCTAAAATGTCATCATCTTCGGATAACTGTAACCAATGATCATCCTCCGCCATAAGAGCTTTGCCTGACTCTTTTTCTTTGGCTAAGAGGGCCTTTCTTGTATAGTAGTCTGAATTTTTGACTACTGGAGATCTGCATTCCCGGGCATAGTGACCTGGTTTTCCACAGTTATAGCATTTCTGTTCAGATTCCTTCTTGGTTGATTTATCTGACTTCTCATATTTGTCAGACTTTCGTGCACTACTTTCTCCAGCCTTCTCATACTTATCCTTTTTCTCAACTTTCCTTGAGCCTGTTTTGTATCGCATTTTGTTGTTTGTTGGCTTCCTGTAAAATTTCTTCTGAAATGCCTTCGTAAGCAGTGCCATCTGTTTTTTCATCTCTTCAATCTCTGAATCTGCAGATGAATCTGATGATTCTGATTCTGATGATGTACTGCTGATTACAGCTCTTTTCTCCTTTTTGAGCTTGTATTTATACTTTTTCTCCGCCAGTAGAGCTAGTGGATCAGCAGCTTCTTTTTCCGCTTTCTTCTTTCCAGATATTTTCCTCAAAACAACTTCTTGGTAGTTGTTGAGGTTTTCAAATAGCATATGAAAATCCATCTCCTCTATATCTTTCGTTTGTTGGATGATCATAGCATATTTTTCCCATTCTGGATTTAGGACATTTAAAAATTTGACATTGATTTCCAAGTTGGACTTCGTCACTCCGTTTCTTTTTACTTCACTTACCAGATTTACAAATCTGAGATAAGTGTTTTCCAGAAGTTCACCTTCACGGGCTCTAAAGTTCTCAAATGTCATGAGACTATTCCTAGCCCTATTAGTGGCAGCTCTGTCTGATCCCCTCATGATTTTGCATACTTCATCCCAGATGGACTTAGCAGTCTTTGTATTTGTCAGACAAGTGTATATTTCATTGGGGATTGAAATCAACAATAACTTTCTTGCAGTCTTGTCCCCTAACTTTCTCTTTTTCTGAGCCTCTTTTAGGTTTGTTACCTCAACAGTCCTTGGTGGTATTGGGGGATTTCCAGTTGGTACTCCTGGGATCGTTTCCATAAAGATTGCTGGTCCTTCAGTTAATGATTTCAGCATTTCTTCAGACAAATCATGGAAACTTATAAATTCAAGAAACCGCTCCCGCCATTGAACATATTCCCCTCTGTATAAGATTGGGGGTTTGGTTTCTGATCCCATAGCAAGTGCATCTTTAGACATGTTGATTGTTCGTTGGGAAACTTTGACCAAGATCAAATGAACTCCGAATGAGATTGAAAAATTTGATCACACCTTGAAACACAGATTAGTACTGAAATCTACAACACAATGACTTGTTAGTAGCAATAAGCAGTTTAACTCAAGCAGTGAATTGTGTTTGGATTAATGTGTGTGACAAACTTGAATGATTCTTGTGTTATGAGTGAAACTTGAATGAATGTAGTGTGAAACTCGATTGTGTCTTTTACCAAACTCGATTGATTCTTTGATCAAACTCGAATGTAAGTTTGATCAAACTCGAATGCTTTTCTGATAAAACTCGATTCAAGTATATGATAACATCTTATACACAAACTCGAATGAGTGTTTTGTTAAACTCGAATCAATGCTATACAAAACTCGAATGCGTTTTGTTAAACTCGAATCAATGTTATACAAAACTCGAATGTGTCTG
>JAANYP010009564.1:0-17691 GCA_020465985.1 Centrapalus pauciflorus | reverse complement strand
CTCAACCGTCGCCGCCAAAAAGGCAGCGGGAGTCTGGATCTTCCCGATTCTCTCCTCAATCCCATCAACAGTCATCATCACCCAAGAAGGGAAGGGCCTTTTCGGCCAGTTCAGAAATGAGAGACTGCAGACGATGCAGAAAAGCGCACTCTGGGGAGTGCAAGACTCAGGACATGTATTGCTTCTGCTGTGGGCAGAAAGGCCATCACTGGGAGCATTGTCCACGAAAAGATGATGCATGCTACAATTGCCACAGGCTTGGCCATTTTTCAAGGGACTGCCCGAAACCCCCACGAGATCAGAATGCTCCACAATCAACAGCAAGATCTTCTGTAGCTTCCACGGCTCGCAGAGATCAATCTCAAAGGGCTCCAACAAGGGCATTCCAAATCACAGCTGAAGAAGCAAAGGATGACCCGGAGGTGGTCACTGGTACGTTCTATGTTAACTCAATTCCTACACGTATACTGTTTGATTCCGGAGCAAATCGTTCGTTTGTCTCCACTACATTTGCTCGTCAATTTAACATGCCAACTTCCAAACTGCAATTTGTACTTGACATAGAAACTGCTAGCAATATGTTAGTAAAAGCAGACAAAGTGTATAGGAATTGTACATTATTGGTAGAAGACGTAGTATTCAACATAGATCTAATCCCTATGGAGTTTGGGGAGTTTGATGTCATAGTAGGTATGGATTGGTTGGTTCACAATGAGGCCCAAATCGTTTGCAAGAAAAGAATGATCAAGATTACCACTCACGAGGGCCGAGACATATGCATTTATGGTGATAGACACAAAGGCGACTTATGCCTTATTTCAATTGCAAAAGCCCGAAAGCACGTTGCCAAGGGTTGTTCTGCTTACTTAGCCTACGCTGTCGATGCAAAGGCTGAAGTTCAATCTCCTTCTACCGTTTCCGTCGTTTCCGAATTTCCTGATGTCTTTCCAGAAGATATCTCGGGATTGCCACCTGATCGCCAAGTGGAATTCCGCATTGACCTCATTCCCGGAGCTGCTCCAATAGCAAAGGCTCCTTACCGTCTAGCCCCTGCTGAAATGCAGGAAATGATGAAGCAGTTACAGGAGCTACTTGACAAAGGTTTTATCCGCCCAAGTTCATCTCCTTGGGGTGCTCCTGTTCTGTTCGTCAAAAAGAAAGATGGCACATTGCGAATGTGCATCGACTATCGAGAACTCAACAAAGTCACAATCAAAAACAAATACCCGTTGCCCCGGATTGATGATCTCTTCGACCAGTTACAAGGCGCAAGCTACTTCTCGAAGATTGATCTTCGTTCGGGTTATCACCAACTCAAAGTACACCCAGATGACATTCCAAAGACGGCTTTCAGAACTCGTTACGGACACTACGAGTTTCTGGTAATGCCGTTTGGTCTCACAAATGCGCCGGCTGCTTTCATGGATCTCATGAATCGAGTCTGCCGGCCAATGCTCGACAAATCGGTCATCGTGTTCATCGATGACATTCTCATATATTCAAAGACCGAAGAGGATCATGCTGCACATCTGAGAGAATTGCTAGAGTTGCTACGCAAAGAGCGACTTTATGCCAAATTCTCTAAGTGTGAATTCTGGTTGAGGCTGGTACGTCTCAACGTTTGAAACAATTTCATGATCCTTATACTCAATCATAAATTATTTTATTAACTTGTACCTCTTAAACAATTAATTCAGATCCAATTCTTGGGGCACGTGATATCTGGTGCTGGGATTGCTGTTGATCCTGCAAAGATCGAAGCTATCCAGAACTGGGAATCACCCCGCAACGCCTCAGAGATTCGGAGTTTTCTGGGATTGGCTGGTTACTACCGCCGATTCATCAAAGACTTCTCAAAGATCGCCGTTCCGCTAACAAAGCTTACTCGCAAGAACGCGACCTTCTTTTGGGGAGAAGAACAGCAAATGGCATTTGACAACTTGAAGAATCTGCTAAGTGAAGCACCAGTGTTAGCCCTGCCTGAAGGGAACGAAGACTTCGTAGTCTACACAGATGCATCAGGCATGGGTTTGGGTGCGGTACTAATGCAAAGAGGAAACGTCATAGCTTATGCTTCTAGACAACTCAAACCACATGAGAAAGACTACTCTACTCATGATCTAGAGCTAACTGCTGTGACTTTCGCTCTCAAGTTATGGAGACACTATTTGTACGGAACCAAGTGTCAGCTCTACACCGATCACAAGAGTTTAAAGTATATATTCAGTCAGAAGGACTTGAATATGAGGCAAAGAAGGTCAATGGAGCTGATAAAAGATTACGACTGTGAGATTCTCTATCATCCAGGGAAGGCCAACGTAGTGGCCGATGCCCTAAGCAGGAAAGCGTACTGCAAGGCATACTGCTATGCCTTGACTTCCACAATACTGACGTCCACTATCATAGACGATGTAAGGGCTGCTCAGTTGCAGGCCTTAAAGGAGGAGAATGTAAAAGACGAAAATGTCAGGATTCAGTTGCCATTAATGCAAGACGATGGAACTGGACTGAAAGGAGTTTACGGTAGAGTTTGGGTTCCTAAGTTCGGGAACATGCGAGATGTAATTCTCGAGGAGGCTCATCAATCTAAATTCTCAATTCATCCTGGCAGCACAAAAATGTACAACGACTTGAAAGCCGACTTCTGGTGGCCAGGATTGAAAAGAGATGTCGGTCAGTATGTTGAAAGGTGCAGAACATGTCGTCTAGTCAAAGCCGAGCACCAACAACCCTATGGTAGTATGCAACCTCTTCCTATCCCAGAATGGAAGTGGGACCATATTACCATGGATTTCGTAACCAAGCTACCTAAGACTCGTCGTCAACATGACGCCATTTGGGTCATTGTTGACCGATTAACCAAATCTGCTCACTTCATACCAATCCGAGAAACCTACTCACTGGACCGACTTGCCCAGATCTACGTAAACGAAATCATTATTAGGCATGGTGTGCCTAAGTCTATTGTCTCCGACCGAGATAGTAGATTCACTTCTAATTTCTGGACTGCTCTGCAAAACGGTCTTGGTACTCGTATCGCAATGAGTAC
The DNA here is from genome assembly GCA_020465985.1 of Centrapalus pauciflorus. NCBI lineage: Eukaryota > Viridiplantae > Streptophyta > Magnoliopsida > Asterales > Asteraceae > Centrapalus > Centrapalus pauciflorus. The sequence goes on along the minus strand of JAANYP010009564.1, from coordinate 14,642 downwards.
TGCCTATAGACCTCAATCTGATGGGCAAAGTGAAAGAACAATCCTAACTCTCGAAGACATGCTCAGAGCCTGTGTTATGGATTTGGGTGGTAACTGGGACGATCACCTCCCATTGGTTGAATTCTCCTACAACAATAGTTACCATTCCACTATCAAGATGGCACCGTTCGAGTCTCTATACGGAAGAAAATGTAGGACTCCAACCTGTTGGAGGGAAACAGGAGAAACTCCAATAGCCGGTCCTGCTTTGCTACAAGAAACGAACGAAAAGATCCAACTCATTCGATAGTACATGAAAACGGCACAAGATCGGCAAAAGAATTATCACGATCGCCGACACAAAGCAATAGAGTTTCAGAAGGACGATTGGGTCTACTTAAAAGTTTCCCCAATGAAAGGTGTTACAAGATTCGTAAAGCGAGGAAAGTTATCACCTCGATTCATAGGACCCTTCAAGATACTAGAAAGAATTGGGAATCAGTCCTATCACTTGGACTTGCCGGAAGAGTTATCAGGAGTTCACCCGGTCTTCCACGTAGGATACTTAAGAAAGAGTCTGGTGCCCGAGAGGGAACCATGGACTGATCACTCGGACATTAAGATTGACGAACGGCTAAGGTTCGTTGATGAACCGGAGTCTATACTGGAAACAAAAGTCAAGAAACTCCTCAACAAAGAAATCAGGATGGTGCTGGTCAAGTGGAAGCATCATCGGGGAGCTAATCACACTTGGGAATCGGAAGAAGACATGAAGACTAAGTACCCAAGTTTGTTTAGCGCAGCATGACTTCGCGGACGAAGTATAGGCGTGGTGGAGCCCATGCTGTAACATCCCAAATTTTAATTATATGTAATTTACGGTTTTAAGACTCAATTATTGTACTTATGGAAAATTAAATCAATTTAAGTTATTTTGATCATTATATCAGTTAAATGAGAAAATACGAAGTTGAGGGGTATATTGTGCAAATAAGTCAAAAAGGAAAATAAAAGATGGAAACTCTTTCATTTCCCACAAACTCATTCTCTCTCTAACTCACTCTCTCGATCTCTCACTCTCTCTCTAAGAAAAACCCACCAAATTTCATTATCAAAAATCCGAAGATTGTTGGATTCAAGAGCTAAAATTCGGGATTCAAGTGATTTGGAAGGAACTATAACTACAACAACAAACGATTTGAGGTAAGATTCACCCAAACTTGCAAAATTTGAGGTTTTTTTGGTTTGGTTTTTGTGAAATCCGAATCATAGGATTTTGATTCAAGATGTTAATGCATGTTATATATTATGATGGATTTGTTGAAATCGAGCATATATGTTATAGTGTACAAAATTTCAGAATCAGATTCAAAGTCTAAGTATGATTTTGAAAGTTAGTGTGTGTTTTAGTGTGTGTGTTCCTCGGCCAAGGATGAAAAATGGACAAAAATGCAATATTTTGGTACATTAGTGTTATGTTATAAGTTGATATAGTACATTTAAGTTCATATCTTCAATTTTTAGTTACTGAAACATGTAAAATGGTCAAAAATGCAAATCTGGAAAATTTATAAGTATGAACTCGGATCCCTATGGACCGAATTCGGACCATCCGAATTCGGGTCCTGATTCAAACATTTCGGACCAACACATATTTCGGACACCCATTTCGGACTTACAGTGTTTCGGACCATTACCCATTTCGGATCAATGTCAATTTCGGACTCAACCTCAATTCGGACACATACCTATTTCGGATCCATCAATTTCGGATCAAGACCAAATCCGGATCACCCTAATTCGGACCTGAGGACCATTCGGATTTCGGATCCATCCGAATTCGGATGTGGTCCGAATTCAGACCCAATTACATTTAAAATTACAAAATACAAGTTTTAAGCAATTACTGACACAAATTCACTATTACACCTACTTTACAGATCATTGTGGTGTTATCAAAACACACATTGATTCAGGATCAAGTCACAAAACCAATCACTGTGAGTTGCAGATTATCATTCGAACATTTATTGTTTTTACATTCATGTTTATACATTCAATGGCATGTTCACGTTGTTCATATACTTCATTTGGCACTCATGAAATGATTTGTTGTTATGATGCACACTCGTACTTGACATGTAACACACATGTAGCTTGCGTTCATTTGAAAGTGCATCTATTTACATCATGCTTGCACTGCATGATCATTACTTCATAATCTGATGCGACCTGGACTGGGGCTGACAGCAGGCCACTGTCGGGGACTGATCATCCCACTCGTATCCCATCAGGTTCGGCACATCCCCGATCAGCATATTGAACTGCCAACCCATGCTTGCACTGCATGGTTTTTCACATACACTGAGGCTTACACTGCCGATATTCACATACATGGGGCTTACACTGCCCATGGTTAAGCATTGTTTGTAAAGAAATATTTGTTGTATGCATAATCTGTTATCTCACTAAGCATTTAGCTTACTGTTGACTCACATTGTTTACAGGCAAAGGCAAGAGTGTAGCTGGACCATCTACTTAAGCATATCAAATCAATATCCCGGAGACCTTAGTAGCTATTGGTACTTGAATGTAATAGCTTTGGGCTGGGATTTCTACTTCTAAAACAATTATGTTGATGTAATAGTTAGACTCTTATCACTGTAGACATGTATTCTATTGCTTTAGTGTGGATTTGCTTAATTCTAATTTAAGTATTCAACTTCAATTATCATGATTACTCATTGGGTTGTTAGTCGATCCTGGTGATTGCTACAATTATTTCATTAATTAACAAGGACGTCACACCCTAATAGTTTAAACATTCATCACTAATGTAAAAAAAATATTGATTTAACTTTCATATCATTTGATCATTTATTGTAACATCCGTCATTGCGACCTGGTACGTGGAATTATTTTAGTGGATAAATAATTTATTAATATTGGGTTGTTCCAATTATATCCCGTTTCGTGGATTGATACGTGTCGGGATTGGGCTTGCGTGTCATCGGGTTATAATTTTAACGAACGGATTATGTTTTTGGGATCACGGGATTAAATGGGTTAAATGAGCATAAATATTGAAATTGTGATATCGGGTTCGGGTTAATGGGTTCGGGACCGGCCAAAATAGAGATAAACATATATGTGCCTTCCTTCCTTCTCCCTTATCTATTTCTAAAACCTAAAGAGTGTGTATGTGTGTGCGTTTATGGGATTTCAGCAGGAAGAAGTCATTCCAAGTTCAATTAGCCACTAAAATTGGAGCTAACCTCCATCACCTTCATCTTTGTGTGTGCTTGAGCTTAAAGAAGGTAAGTGAATCCCTATCTAGTGGTTTTAATTTGGGTTGTATATGTGAGAAGTGTTGTAATAGTTTCTGAGTTTGTAAAACTATGTAAATAGTGTTTGTATGGATTAATTGAGAGCTGAATTCGTGTTTGAAAGGAGTTATAACTATTGGGCTAAAGCTGAAAATCGCAGAGCAGGAACAGGGATTTCGCGGTGTCGCGGCGCGACGACCAGGGGGTCCGCGGCGCGACTAACAGCTTGCAGTGAAAATCCGGTTTGAGTCTTGTGAAATGAGTTTAGGTCAAATTGTGTCGGGTTTCCTTCGGATTGCTCGGGTTGGGTTTGTCTGGGTTTTGGGGGTCTCGTGGGGGTTAATTCGAGTCGGGTTTCGGGTATTGATCGAGTTTCGATTCCGTGGGATTGTCGAATTGAGTTTGGGTCAATGTGATTGTGTGATATGGGCTACTTGAGATTGTAATTGACCATTGGGATATCTGTGAGTCACAGGGACTAGCGGACAGCGAACCGGGTTCGATCAGGGTGTTCAGACTTCGGGAACTCAGTCAGGTGAGTACTCGAGACTTTTCTAAACGCGCGCCGTCTTTACGATTTTAGCTGTGTTGCTATATTGTGCGTGTTATATATATGATACAGGGACGTGAACCTCAGGTATATTCTATTCCTTATACGTGTTATGTATGAGATATGAGATCGATTCTGGGGTCCGTGATGAGTCTCATACGGACGATAAGTCGCGAAGGGGAATCGCGCGGGTTGACTGTCCCTCACAGTCCTTGGGGCGTATATATACGGCAGGGCCTGTAGCGGGGTAGCTTCCGTGCTACAGGGTATTACCGACCATTGTTGTGTGCGATGCGTCCACCGGGGAGGGGTCCCCACAGGGCTTGTGTGTTATTCCGATCTCATACCTGTGATAAGAGATGTGTGTGGGGCTACAGGGACAGGGATATCGTGTGCTATGTGCTATGTGTTATGTGCAGTGTCAACCCTCGTGTGCTCACGGGCTTTATAGCTCATGTATTCGAGTCTAACATGTTCAGGGAATCAGAAGGGACAGCAGCCGCAGAGATAGGTTCGGGGCTGACTTGAAGATCTGTTATTTGCCCGTGTAATGACTTGAACTGCGTGCAATAGTTGTTTTGGGAACAATGTATCCAGTGATCAGGATTATTTATGTTTTGTTAATTTGGGATTGTGAATGTATTGACCGTGTTTAACTTATGTGTTTAAAGTTTTAAATTAGCTGTAATCTGCATTATCCTATGACACGTGTGTTATAGATCTGTTGCGTTATTGTCACTTATGATATTATGTTGACGTGACATTTCCGGGATCGGGAGGGGTTTTACAGTTATTATTATAAAAATATTGATTCAGTATTTTTATAACATAGATTCACTATTTATGACTTTGATACATTAATCCAGTGTCATATTGATATTTTAATTGATCCAATCAATAATATTGAATCAATAAATTCCGTATTTTTGATTTTGTAATCAATTATTATTTAATTTCTAAATACTTACGATCATTTTATTGATGGGAGAATTTCATATATACCATTTCAAAACCTCATAATATCATATATACCCCACCTAAAATTTTAATATCATATATATCCCTCATAAACATCATAATATCATATATACCCAATTTTAATTATTAATATCACATATATCCCTCTTAAAAATCATTAATATCATATATACTCAAATTCATTAATTTTATTATTTTTATAACATTTAAAAATCATAACTAATATTGCTTATTAATTAATGACCATTATACCCTTACTCATTTCTTCTTTCAACTAAACTTCAAAATATCATATTTATCCAACTTAAATTAAAATATCATATCCTTTTTTAATATTTCTATATAATTTATTTTTGTAAACTGTACTAAATAAACTCTTCAAACTAAAAAAAGTAACATAAAAAATAAAAAAAATGGTTTCATGTTTTTACTCGTTTGTAATCAAATCGTATCGTTTTATTATATTTTTTTATTTATTTTTTTTCTGCAGTAATTTATATACAATTAACTGATTACATATTATGTTCTTTCTTTTCCTTTTCTTTTAAAGTTTTATAGTTGTATCGCATTCTGTTTTTTTTAGTTTCGTATATATTTTTTGTTTTCTAATACATTGGTTTCAAATTTGCATTCGTTTTATAACTCTTGTTTATTTAGTTTACCTTTTTAATTTTTTATATTTAATCTAGTATATGAGTTATAACTTGTTATCCGATGTAATTAGTTGTGTATATTTTGTGTGATTTAGGTTCAAATGAGTACCACTAGTTTTGCGGAGTACCGGAGGTACCTAGCTTAAAACCATTTTTTTTGAAATTTTTTTTCATAATCATGTTTAAATTAATAATATAAGACTACTTGCAAAAAATCACACCTAAACACACACTATAACTATGTGAAACGTGCAAGTTCACATGAACTGCACTGTTGTGAATGTATGTTCACAGCTAAGCATGTTCACATGAATTTTTTCACGTTCACATGACTTTTAAGAGGCTAGAAAGTGTGAATGTGTGTAATTCTTTTACGAATAGGCTTATATTATTTTTATCTAAATTAATATGAAAAAAAATTTAAAAAAAAAAAACTTTTTTTCGGAGCATGTTCACATCTAAAACCCGTGTGTTCACAGGTACTCAGGTTCAAAAAAGTATCTCTCGAAATCAAGTGCACCCGAAGGTACCAACCTTAAAAAATTTTTTTAAATTTTTTTTTCTCATAACCATGTTTAAATTAACGTTATACACATGATATATGAATTTCACATACATTCACACTTTCTGTGTCCTTAAAAATTATGTGAATGCTCAATGCATATTTATGTGAATAGTCATCCATTTGAATGGACATTTCACACCATGTGAATGGTGTGAATGACCATTCACATGATCTTTTTTTACCATTCATAAGATTTATGATGGTGCTCCTTTTGAAAAAAAGTCTTATAATGTTGTCTTATACATGTCTATTCAAGAAAAATATATGTGAATGAGCATTCACATTAGGGTACGCTGGAATCTCATAGGTACGCTGATGAACCTGATTCTATATATATATATATATATATATATATATATATATATATATATATATATATATATATATATATATATATATATAAAATCTTGTAGTTAACACAAAATATACACAACTAATTACATCAGATAACAAGTGTTTTAAAAACAATTAAATTAATGAGTAAGGGTATAATGGTCATTATTTAATAATCAATATTAATTATGAGTTTTAAATGTTTTAAAAACAATTAAATTAATGAATTTGGGTATATATGATATTAATGATGTTTAGGAGGGATATGAGTGATATTAATAACTAAAATTGGATATATATGATATTATGATGTTTAGGAGGGATATATATGATATTAAAATTTTAGGTCGGGTATATATGATATTATTAAGTTTTGAAGGGGTATATATGAAATTCTCCCTTTATTAATAAACCATTTTCATGATTGGTGCAAGTTTAAAAACATTGATACATTCATTTAACATTTTAACCGTATTAATCAAGTTATAATGTTAGAAATAGACATATTCGATACAAGATTAATTCAATAATAATTATCATGATTCATTATTTAAAAAGATAATATTTACTTTTTATATAGTCATACTATTATTTGGACGAATGATACATTGTAGAGGCGAATGATCCAATATTTCAAGACATTGAACCAACAATTGAAAGTAGATTGATAAATTAATTAGATACATTTATACGTGATTGGTAATATGCAATTTAGATGTAGTAACCGATTTACTAATTTTGACAAATTAACTTAAAAATATGGGTTCACTAATTCAAAGAAACGACAAACGTCAATCTTAAAAATAAAAACGAACAAAGAAATCTGATACAATAATAGATTTAGAGACGACACAACATCTGGTTTTATCAAAACAATTTAAATTGATTTCAAAATTACATCCTAGAAACATTACCGAGAAACTCAAAAACGATTTCAAAATACAACCCATCATATTTTTATCCTTCAGCAGACCAAAGCTTAAGATCGGTGTTGTAATGGAAAGACCCAATGGGGCATATATCAGCAATGGAGCAAGATGAGAAAGCAAAATTGTTTGACATATATGAAGGAGGAGGAGGTGGTGACGAACCGAAACAGAAAACCAAAAGTGTGGTTTCTAAAAATCTAAAGTCAACTTTGTGTGTTTTTTACGATTTGGTTTTTTGATTTTCTTTTACGGTTTGGTGTGGTTTTTGGTTTTCTCAAATTTTTTTATTTTTGGCTCTTTTTAATTGATAAATCTTAAACGTTAAACTTTTATATCTATAATTATAAATGTTAAAAGTTGTTTTAGAGTATTGTATAAACATAAACACAATTACACAAATACATTTATGATCATTCTTATATTCATGGCTTAAACAATAGCATTTAAAATATTTATTAATATATATACATACATACATACATACATACATACATACATACATACATACATACATACATACATACATATATATATACATATATATATACATATATATATATATATATATATATATATATATATATATATATATATATATATATATATATATATATATATATATAGATTGAGGTTCAATTGAGAACTTTTATGCATCGAGAACCTCGAGGAACTTTGTGCATCGGATAATCTACCAAGGGTACACAAAGGGCATTTAGGGAAAACTAAAGAATGATAATTAATTTATTTCTAAAAATCATTAAAAGATAATTAGGAGTTACATTTTGAATTAAAATCTCATATTAACTACATTCCTCATTTTCCTCCTAATTTCTCTCTCTCTCCCCCTCCCTTTCTCTCTAATCGTGTTCTTCATGATTTTCGTAATGATGATGATTTGAAGACGAAGATTAACGATGAACAACGATGATGATGAACATGAACAAGAGATGCAACCGATGATTATTATGAAGAACACGATGCATAGATGGATGATGAACGATTAATAATGATGATGCATAGATGGATGATGAACAATGACGATGCATAGATGGATGATGAACGATGAACGATGAACAACGAAAAATGATGATGCATAAATGGATGATGAACAATGACGATGCATAGATGAACGATGAACAAGTTGAACACGATGCATACATGAATGAAAAAATATGAACGACGAACACGATGCATAGATGAATGATGAACAAGTTGAACACGATGCATAATGAATTTGTGTATTTTTTTTGTTAAATGCATCTTTTTTTAACACGATGCATAAATAAACACGATTACGATGAAATGCATCGATCTCTTTCATCTTTTTTTGAATTTGTGTAATTTTTGTTAAATTTGGAAATGTATCAATTGAATTTATTTAGCATTTATTATTTGATTATTTGTTGAAATATTAAATTTAATGAGGTATGCACATTCCCCAAAATGCCCTTCTTCCTTTGTTTCTATAATGCACAAGATGCATAAAGTTGTCTAACTATTTACCCTTTTGCCATTAATCTAATCCATACAATTTTTTGATCTAATGGATGATATAGGTACTTTTGTACCTCGATGCATAAAAGTGCTCAATTGAACCTCCATATATATATATATATATATATATATATATATATATATATATATATATATATATATATATATATATATATATATATATATATATATATATATATATATATATATGTATAAAATCTGTAATCTTCAACTACTAATATAAGAGTATATAATTTGTCATTTGTCATCTTTTAACAATACCTAGTGACATCTTCTAAAATTGACATGTGTTAATGTAACATCCCGAAATTGAGCCTGGTACGTGGATTTAATTTACTGGCTCGTTATTTTAATATTATTGTGTTGGTCCAATTAAATTCCGTTTCGTGGATTTAACGTGTCGAGACCGAGTGATACGTGTCTCCGAGCTATTATTTAGCGGATTAATTATCTCCTTGAGATCGTGGATTTAATTGGGTCCGAATGATATTAATATTGAAAAAGCGATATCGGGTTCGGGTTTGACGGGTTCGGACTTTCTAATTATAGGAAGCGTATATATGGATTTGAGTGAGACGTTCTTATCCTTTTCCTTCCTTCTCCCTTTCAAAATTCAGAATTGTGAGGTGTGTGAGAGTGTTGGAGCTGCTGGATTTGCAAAGGATTGGAGCCAAAAATCAGATTTTTGGTATTGAATTGGTGTCTTCTTCCTCCCCTTTGGTGTTCTTGAGTTCTCAAGGTAAGATTCATGGTTTAGGTGTTGAAATTGAGTATGTATGTGTGTATGATGTTAAGAGTTGGTTTCTGAAGTCATTTGAATTATTATGTATGAGTTTTGTGAGGCTTTTGCTGCTGGAAATCGGAGTTGGGGTTTAAACCCTGGATTCTGCCATTTTCAGCGACCAGCAGGTCTGTAATTCGCGTGAGCGCGGCCGCGATCGGCCAGGCGCGACCGCGATGCGGGCGCGGCCGCGATCGGCCAGGCGCGACCGCGATGCGGGCGCGGCCGCAGTCCCTGGGCGCGGTCCGCGATTGGAGTGGTTTGGCCGGGTCGGTTTGGGGCGTGGTTTGTTCGTTCGGGGTGGTTTCGTGGGTCGTGTTTGCTTATAATAATTGTGTTTGGGTTTCGGTCGTTATTCGGTCAGGTTTGTATTGATCTGTTGAGATCCGTGATATTTACAGGTTCGAGCCGACCGCGTTCTGAGCAGCGATAGAGTCCGAGTTTTGGTTGACTTTGGGTATTGGTGAGTACTCGAGTTCTTTTACAAATCGCGCGTAGTCTTTTACGAGTCAGTTATGTGATGTGATATGTGTATATGAGACAGAGATACGGCGCAGGTATGAGTTTCTCTACCCTATACGTGCTATATGTGTTTGAATTGCAGGTATCCGCGATATGTGATCGCGCAGGCTGACTGTCCCTAACCAGTCACGAGATATGAGGCTGTATATATACGGCAGTGGTATTGCCAGGTCGCTCCTGTGCCTATTGAGTAGCTAACCGCTGCTGTGTGCGGCCTGTTAGCTGGGGAACGTGGTCCCCTTTTGAGCAGAGATACGTGTTATGCATCGAGTTGCATATATGTGACGAGATATGTGTGTTGTGTATGTTTTATGTGCTTACCTGCAGAGTCTAACCCTCGCGTACTCACGAGCTGTCCAGCTTATGTTTTCGAGTCTTCTGTGTGTCAGGCAGTCATACCGTGGGACCGCAGTCACAGCTGCAGCAGCCGAAATAGAGATCGGGCAGTTTAGAGTTGTGTATGCTGATTATATTTTGAAACTGAACTTCAAGAACTGTTGTCTGTAGTTTGTTTTGATCAGTGTTATGTTAGCTTCCAGTAGTCGGTGTTTATCAGATGATTCAGTATGTATGTATATCAGTTTCAGTCTATGACATGATGGATGCGACTTTCGTGTTAAAGTTTTAATTAATAGTGATTTTCCGCTAATCCTGTGACTTGTGCATTAAGAAATAATTGCGATATTGCCACCCGTGTATTGTATTGACGTGGCATTTGTGTGAGAATTCTGGGTGTTACAGCTTGGTATCAGAGCTTGTGGTTTCAGTATTGAGTATCAGTGGATGCTTGTGCTCTTACTGTGTTCAGATCTGTGGGATTCTTCCCTGAGACTGAGTTTAGCGGAATTAACTGACCTAGCTTATTGTATAACGCTGGGTGATCGATCTGTTATCTTACCTTTGTGATATGTGCAGGTAGTTATGGCAGATCATGGCGAGGGTTCAGGGCCAGAGAGACCAGCGGGAGATGAGTATGTCCGCCGGTCGGAGATGTTATCAGTGTTGACTGAGTTCTACAGAGAGAGGGACAGAGAGAGAGAGCAGCAGAGACAGAGAGCTGATCCGCCGCCAGTGACTAGTGCTGAGACAGTGGTTGGGGCATCTTCTTCTTCTGCTCCTCGAGGTGGGTCCTTTAAGGACTTTATGGCGGGAGCCCCACCTCAGTTCCGAGGCGGTGGTGAGCCGGGTGCGGCTATGGCATGGGAGAGGGAGATAGAGGCGGCATTCCGAGTTGCCCATGTCGACCCTCGTGATATGGTCGGCTATGCGGCTTATCAGCTAAAGGGAGGGGCTTCACAGTGGTGGAAGTCCATTGAGTCGTCCATGACTACTGCAGCAGCTTATGCTATGACATGGGATAAGTTCCGTGCCATCTTCGAGCTTCAGTATATTCCCCGGGATGAGCGCCGGGAGATGGAGCGTCGTTTCTTGCACCTTCAGCAGGGCAGTATGTCAGTTCAGCAGTATGTGGATAGATTTAATGAGTATGCCCAGTTTGCGCCCCAGCATGTGGATACAGAGGTTCGTAAGGCTGATGCCTTTATCGATGGGTTGAGATCGGATATCCGGGAGTTCGTCGGACTTCATGATACTCCTACCTTTGCGCGGGCATTAGAGTTAGCCCGAGTCCGAGAGAGGGAGATCGAGAGACAGAGGGGTCAGCCCCCGTCCCAGAGACAGAGGATAGGGACGTCTGAGCAGTCCCAGAGTTACTATCGAGAGCCCCAGGATTTTCAGAGAGAGAGGCAGCCTGAGCAGCAGCAGGTTCAGGGGCAGGGTTCGGGATTTCGTCGAGACAGAGGCAGAGACCGGAGGTCCAGGAGGTCTGGGCAGTATCAGGGGTCGGGGACAGCCAGTCAGAGTCAGGGGCAGACTTCCCGATATAGTGCTCCCAGTCAGAGTCAGAGCGGCGTGGGACAGGGGTCCCAGCCATCCGGGAGTCGGGCAGACAGTTCAGCTGGAGAGAGAGACTGTCCGAGGTGTCGTCGTCGCCATTCTGGTCCTTGTACATCAGAGCAGCCCCGTTGCTACCGCTGTGGTCAGTATGGCCATACATCTTTTACTTGTACTTCGAGGGATTCCCTGTGCTTCCGCTGTGGGAGGCCAGGTCATGTTGTGAGAGATTGTCCGGATGCGCCGCCAGCAGTACAGGGAGCGAGTATCAGCGGTGCTAGAGCAGAGCCGTCGACTTCGAGCCGCCGTGAGTCAGCACCCAGAGGCAGGGGCAGAGTATTTCAGGCCACAGCAGAGGAGGCCCGTGAGTCTACAGACGTTGTTTCTGGTACGTACATCCTGAACGGGCTTAGTGCTCGTATTTTGTTTGATTCTGGAGCAGATCGCTCGTATGTGTCTGTTGTGTTCTGTGCATATTTTTCTGTGCCTCCTACTGTTTTATCTGTGCCGTTAGTCGTTGAGAGAGTAGACGGTAGTACTGCTTTAGTGAGTCGGGTATACAGAGATTGTGTCCTTGAGATAGATGTTCACCGGTTCTCGATCGATCTACTGCCGATAGAGATTAGCAGTTTCGATGTGATAGTGGGTATGGACTGGATGACAGTCAGGCGGGCCGATATTCTGTGCGCGAAGAAGATGATCCGGATACCCATTTCAGACAGTGAGACATTGACAGTGTATGGCGAGAGGCGCCGAGGTGAGATTGGTATTGTTTCTATGGCCCGAGCTCAGAGATATGTCGCGAAGGGATGTGAGACCTTTCTGGCTTATGTTGTTGACGCCAGATTAGAGAAGAAGACCTTAGCGGATATACCCGTAGTTCGAGAGTTCCCTGAGGTATTCCCAGAGGAGTTGCCTGGGTTACCGCCAGATCGTCAGGTCGAGTTCCGCATCGACCTTATCCCTGGAGCGGTGCCTATTGCGAAGACGCCTTATAGGCTGGCACCTACCGAGATGAGAGAGATGATGTCACAGCTTCAGGAATTGCTTGATCGTGGATTTATCCGTCCGAGTTCGTCCCCGTGGGGAGCTCCCGTGCTATTTGTGAAGAAGAAAGACGGTTCCATGCGGATGTGTATCGACTATCGAGAGTTGAATAAAGTGACGGTGAAGAACCGTTATCCGCTTCCACGTATCGACGATCTGTTTGATCAGCTACAGGGTTCGAGCTTCTTTTCGAAGATAGATCTGAGATCGGGTTATCATCAGCTGAGAGTTAGAGATGAGGATGAGGCTGTGCCGAAGACTGCGTCGTACGAGATACTACGACCTCTGAAGTTCCTAGTAATGCCCTTTCGGATCTGAGTAACCGCACCCGCGGCATTCATGGATTTGATGAACGGGTGTCTGTTAGATCATGTTGGATCGGTTCGTGATTGTGTTCATCGACGGAATCCTGATCTACCTCGTGATGTTGTACAGGGTTTGTTATGGGAGGCAATTGTGCTCTTTACGAACTCCCATTGCTCGCCTCAAGTAGAAGAAAAGAACGCACGGTTTGGACGTGGTTTTTTGTTTAGGGTTTATTTACGATGAAAAGGCAACTTGCTTGAGATTTTTTTAGGGTTTGGGAAAGAATGTGTTGTATCGTTTATGAGAGAACTGCATGAATTGTGACTGCATGAACGACTATGAGTACTGGTTAGTTGCAGATCTGACTTTACATGAAGACTGTGGACCTTTATTTATAATAGGTCCATATTCGAGTAAAGGTGACGGTCGTTCCTGCCGGTCCGCACACATTTTGGGAAAAATACCTTTGCAAAGAGCCCCTGCACACTTTGACAGTAGGCTCAAGTCGCGAAAATAACGTAGTAAGTCCGGAGAGAACAAATGATTTTTTGGACGATTCAGAGCAGCGTAGTTGAGAGCAGATAAGACTCATGCTTGTCTGACCTGGGTATTGCATGTTAGTGTAGAAATTTGGCCCGATTTTCAAGGCAACAGTATGTTATGTCTTCCCCCTTAAATTAGCAATTGAGTTGATAATAATAATAAATCCATTTAATCCATGCTTTGATAGCCATCACCAATGTTTGATATTGTGAAAGTGAACCCTATCCTGAACTATCGAAAGGTCGGTGTTGTACATAGATCAGCTGCTCTGATCAGTCAGTATGTATTGTCTGTTAAACTTGGCATTAACTTTTTCATTACAATACTCTGATGAAGTGTATAATACTATGAGTTGTACTATAGCTGTGGCTTTTGGGCCATTTACTGGAGTTTTGCAGCGCAGATCCGCTAATGGTTCAGCTTGACTTTTTGGGTCACTATAACCATAGGAGCCTGTAGGTAGAAGATGAGTGGTAGTATAGCCAGAATTTCATTACAGGCAAAGTATTCTTAGCTGCTTTATGGTCCATATGTGCCGTTGCGTCGCCTTGAAGGGTCCAGGATGTGAGAAGGGATAACTGATGAGGATACAGGTTTAGTTCATGATGCTGAATCATTAGGTGCATGGTGAGCGCGGGCTTGGTGAATGAATAGTAGAGCTTTATTTGATCTCAGTTGGTTACGACGAAGCGGATGGAAAGCAGAATTGCAAGGACTAGGGG
>JAANYP010009563.1:0-66347 GCA_020465985.1 Centrapalus pauciflorus | reverse complement strand
CATGTTATGTATTACATATAAACCATCATGCAACCGAAGCTTAATTAAAATGAGTTTGCCCTGTGCAGTATTCCCATACGTAATACCGTGTGTTAAATATATATGCACTCGCTGTTAGCCGATCCACGCTAACCCGAATGGGGGACATGACTCCCGATAGATCTATCCACAATATATTCGCGCTTACAAATAAATGTAATTAACGGTTCATGATATAAGGGCTAATGGAACCACATGTGTAATACATAATAGAAATGAAGATATTTTTGTGTCCATATAAAAACGAAGCATCTATTTCATCCCCAAAACATAACAGTGTGAAAATAGGGGCTATGAGAACTCACCGAGATTGCGATGGCAAAACGAGCGTAAAAAGCTTTTTAGCGTAAATAGATGGATGATGCGTCGAGTGAGTTTAATCGAGTCCTAAATGATAATAAGGACTTAATATCTCTAATATATGATGATATATATATTTATAGATTGTTATGTCTTAAATCACCCAACATTACAAGTTTATAAATAAAATTCGCTTAAAACGTCAAGTTTATATGTATATAATTTTCCAGCTTTTTCGGAGGTTTTTCGGCCTATTTTGAGGCTGTTTTTGACCAAGCTCCAAAATGTTTTAGACTTTGGTTATCTAGGACATTAAACTACTATATACAAAGGATTTTTAGAATCAAGAACGGCCATTTTTCGAGATGTTTAGGTTGGTGAAAAAGCTCGTTAAAAACCCAATGTTGTCCATTTTTGAGCTGTCAAACTTTCGGTTTCCCAAATAATTTCTGGAGGTCTTAAACTCCAAAATAAATTATGAAAAATTCCAGATCCATAGTTAAAACATAGATCTAACTTTTGAGACAAGAATCAACTTATTTCGTTAAGTTATGAATTAGTTATGATTTTTCAAAGTCGATATAAATTTTCTGCCGAAAATTCGCAGTCTATAAACTTGAAATAGCGTAAGATTCTTGTTGTTTATTCAAAGACTACTTGTATACAAGTTATAAAACACATATATATTACTTGTTTTCATAATATTAACACATTTATGATGTGTTTATATATTCATAAACACATTTAAAGAAACAACTTAAAAACAAAAACTAGAAACTTATAAACTTGAGTTTTTATGAAACTTGTTGTTGTTGGTGATTATATATGTTATGCAAGACTTATATAAACATAAATATATGATGAAATAAGTTAGTATTTACTTACTTTGATGTATTTGGAGTATGAAATTGAGAAGAAGTTGGAACTCTTGCAAGATTTGAACCAAGAACACTTGAATTTCACCAAGAACGCGTGAATGAAAATGTTTGTAGTGTGTGTGGGATCCGGTTTTGAGAGGAAAGAAAGAGATATTTTGGTGTGAAAATAATGAAAAGGAAGCCCTCTATTTATAGGCAAAGTCTTGGTCTTTCAAATGGAGGTGGAGTGTAAGATGATGTTGAAATGAAAGGAGAATGAGGTGTGAAAGATTTGATTATGAAAGGTTATGGAGTTGGGAAATAAAAAATTGAAATCAAATCATGGGTAGTACTACCCTATGGCCAGATTTTATGGATTATTTTTATGTATTTATATATATTTTTTTTGTATAAAAGTATTTAGAAATGTATTCTTGTATTTCTCTTTTTTTTTAATTTCATAAATACTTTTGGATGCATTGTTTTAATGAATTGTTTAGTCTTGCATAATTAATGTTAAGTAAGTGTATTAGTGTATGATTAGTGTTACTAATCATAGTTTAATTTTGTACTTAGTTGAATTAATCCATCATATCGCAAATCGATCGGATTAATTGATTTCCCGATTCATCGCACCGATGAATTTGATTCTAATTGAGTTGAATTTCCTTATGAACATTGTTAATCACTTTGATTAATTGCTAATGACCATTGATTAGGTTATAATTGGCTATTAAATACTGATTAGGTCATAATTGCTAACCTGGTTTAATGCCGGATGTTACAGTCTCCCCGTGTTAAGGGAATTTCGTCCCGAAATTAGCTCGTGTTCTCCACTGCTTGAGTATTTGAGAACAGATGAGGGTATTTTTCTCGGAACTGATCTTCGCGTTCCCACGTAAACTCAGGACCACGCTTAGAGTTCCATCTGACCTTTATTATCGGGATCCGGCTGTGTTTTAGTTTCTTGACTTCTCGGTCTATTATTTCTACAGGTTGCTCAATGAAGTTCAACTTATCGTCTAACTCCAGCTCGTCCATGGGTATAACGAGTGATTCATCAGCCAGACACTTCTAAAGATTGGACACGTGGAAGGTATTATTAACGTTACTAAGCTCTGGGGGCAGATCGAATCTGTAAGCTACCGGGCCAATTCTTTTGGTGATCTTGAATGGTCCGATATAACGAGGATTGAGTTTTCCCCGTTTCCCGAAACGGATTACGCCTTTTCAAGGCGAGACTTTCAACATTACTTGATCTCCCTCTTGAAATTCTAAATCCTTCCGTCGAACATCGGCATACCTTTTCTGTCGATCCCGCGCGATCTTTAATCGGTTTCGAATCTGGGCTATCTTTTCTGTAGTCTCTTGGATGATCTTAGGTCCGGTAATATGACTATCTCCTACTTCAGCCCAACAAAGTGGTGATCGACACTTTCGCCCGTAGAGTGCCTCGAATGGGGTGGTCTTAATACTTGAGTGATAGCTGTTGTTATAGGAAAACTCCACTAATGGCAGGTGCCTATCCCAACTTTTGCCAAAGTCGATAACACATGCCCTTAGCATGTCTTCCAACGTCTGAATCGTCCTTTCACTCTGACCATCCGTTTGCGGGTGGTAGGCTGTGCTCATATCGAGACGTGTACCCAGTGCTTCTTGCAATGACCGCCAAAATCTTGATGTGAACCGGCTGTCCCTGTCTGATATAATTGATATTGGCACTCCATGCCTTGAGACGACTTCTTTAAGATAGATTTGTGTTAACTTATCCATCTTATCAGTCTCCTTGATTGGCAGGAAGTGTGCGGTCTTGGTAAGTCGATCCACAATCACCGAAATGGTGTCATAACCTCCAGAAGTCTTCGGCAACTTGGTGATGAAATCCATGGTGATGTTTTCCCACTTCCACTAGGGTATTTCTGGTTGAACTAGCAACCCTGGTGGTTTCTGGTGCTCAGCCTTAACCTTCAAACATGTTAAGCACTTGCTGACATAGGTAGCAATGTCAGCCTTCATGTTTGGCCACCAGTACATTCCTTTCAAGTCGTGATACATTTTATCTGACCCTGGATGAATAGCATATCTTGTCTTATGCCCTTCATCCATGACCAGCTTCCTTACTCCTCTGAATTTTGGTAACCGAATTCTGCCCATGAAGTACCGACATCCATCTGGCTTGATTTCAAACTGCTTATCCATACCTCTCAAGGCTTCATCCAGTAATATACCCTCCTTAACTGCTGCTTCTTGTGCCTCGCGGAATTGAGAGTTTAGGTTTGACTATATAGTCATGACCAAAGCTAGGACTTTCAATGGTTTAACCCGTTCCTTTCGGCTCAAGGCATCAGCTACGACATTCGCCTTCCCCGGATGATAACGAATTTCGCAGTCGTAATCGCTAAGCAGCTCAACCCAACGATGTTGCCTCATATTCAACTCTTTCTGATTCAGAATATGTTGAAGGCTTTTATGGTCTATGAACACCGTGCACTTAGTTCCATACAGGTAGTGCCTCCATATTTTGAGAGCAAACACCACTGCTCCAAGCTCCAAGCCATGAGTCGTATAGTTCACCTCGTGAATTTTGAGCTGCCGTGATGCGTAAGCAATGACTTTATCCCTTTGCATGAGCACACAACCTAATCCATTGTGTGAGGCATCACAGTAGACCACAAAATTTTCAGTCCCTTCAGGTAGGGACAGAATTGGTGCACTACACAATCTTTGCTTTAACTGTTGAAATGCCTCTTCTTGCTCTTCACCCAGACATATTTTACATCCTTCCGAGTCAACTCTGTTAGGGAACCTGCTATCTTCGAGAAGTTTTCAATAAATCGCCTATAATAACCGGCAAGTCCTAGAAATTGGCTGATTTCCGTGGGAGTTCTAGGAGTTGCCCAGTTCTTTATGGCCTCGATTTTCGATGGATCAACTTGGATTCCCTGGCTGTTGATCACATGTCCAAGGAATTTAACTTCTCGCAACCAAAATTCACATTTTGAAAATTTGGCGTATAACTGTTCCTTCTCTAACAACTCCAAGATCAGCTTGAGATCTTGTTCGTGTTCCTCCTTATTTCTGGAATAGATGAGAATATCGTCTATGAACACTATTACAAATTTGTCCAGATACGGTTTACACACTCGATTCATGAGGTCCATGAACACGGCTGGTGCGTTGGTCAAACCGAATGGCATTACCTGGAATTCGTAATGTCCGTAACGAGTTCTGAATGCTGTCTTGGGAATGTCTTCTTCCCGAACCTTTACTTGATGATAACCGGATCGCAGATCAATCTTACAGTAGAAGCTAGATCCCTGTAATTGGTCAAACAGGTCGTCAATTCTGGGAAGGGGGTAGCGGTTCTTTACTGTGAACTTGTTTAGCTCTCGGTAGTCAATGCACATTCTGAAGGATCCGTCTTTCTTTTTCACGAACAAGACCGGAGCTCCCCAAGGTGAGGAACTTGGTCGAATGAATCCTTTATCCATCAACTCTTGTAATTGACTAGATAGCTCTTGCATTTCAGAAGGAGCGAGTCTGTATGGGGCTCTTGCGACCGGTGCAGCTCCCGGCACCAAATCGATTTGAAACTCCACTTGCCTAGCTGGCGGAAGCCCATGCAAATCTTCCGGGAAAACCTTCGGATAGTCACAAACCACTGGAATATCTTCGAGTCGCTTCTCCTCCGACTCTTTTTCTGCAATTTGTACCAGTTTTGCATGGCAACCTTTCCTAAGGCACTTTAATGTTCTTAGGCCGGATATGACATTTAGCTATCGGTTCTTTCCCCTTGGACTGTTAGGACCTTCTTCTTTTGGAGTGGTATCCGTACCACTTTCTTACCGCACAAAATCTCAGCCTGGTTGTGTGACAACCAATCCATACCAATTACTACATCAAAACTTCCGAGTTCTATAGGCATCAAGTCTATCTTAAAGGGATGATCTGCCAGCTTCAGTGTGCATTCCTTAATAATACTACTTGCCTCTAATATTTTGCCGTCAGCCAGTTCTATAATATAAGAGTTGTCTAAGGGAAAAGGAGTGGCATTCAATTGCTTACTAAACTTATCAGATATAAAGCTCTTATTAGCCCCAGTATCAAAGAGTACGTAAGCGTAAATGTCATTTAAAAGAAACGTACCTGATACCACATGGGGATCCTGACGAGCGTCACCTACTCCTAACACAAAAGCTCTCCCATGAGCTCCTCCACCAATTCTCAACTTCGGACACTCACTCTTGAAGTGCCCAGTAGCTCCACATTCATAGCAGCCTCTCTGACTGCCGCCATTGACACCCGGGGTTCCAAATTTACATTCTTTGGCCACATGGCCAATACGTTTGCATTTTCCACAAGGGGTTGGGCAGGGACCCTTGTTGTGATGAAAGGTGCATTGGGTGCAGAAAGGCTTGGTACCTGTGTAGCCCTTCCTTGACTCAGTTCCTGCTACATAAGCCTTGATGGTCTTGGGCTTCTTGGGTTGCGAGCCCGAATTCCTCCCTGACTTGTCCTCCCACTTTCTCTTGTTTTCCCCAACCTTGGCTTCATTTCTTCGGGACACTTGATCCATGAGGTTGTTGGCCATTCTGATGGCATCCTGTATGGTGTATGGGTTAGAGGCAGTGACATTTCCTTGAATTTGAGGAGCGAGTCCCCAAATGTAACACTCTATTTTCTTGTATTCAGGGGTCACCATCTGAGGGCACAGAATACTCAGTTCGTGGAATCGGTTGGTGTACCCAGCTACATCCGTTCCCTTCATAGCCAGATTCCAAAATTCTGACTCCATTTTCTGTAGCTCATTCCTCGGGCAATACTCATCGGTCATCATCTGCTTCAACTCGGTCCAGGCGAGTTGGTAAGCTGCATCAACCCCCACAGACTGGGTATACGAGTTCCACCATGTCAAGGCGCTGTCTTGCAGAGTGTGGGTGGCGAACTTTACTTTGTCTCCATCAATGCATCCGCTAACACGGAAGACAGATTCTAACTTTTTGGACCATCGTACTAATCCGACGGCTCCTTCGGTCCCATTGAAGTATCGGGGCTTGCAGCTCAAAAACCCCTTAATTCCGCAACCCTTAGGGTGGGTTTCAGTTCCTCCCGTGGTGCGGCTAGCACCACCATCTCCATTAGCCGAACTGTTTCTGTTGGTCTCGTAAGTGGCTATAGCAGCAGCCACTCTTTGTGCAACCAGTTCCTCAATTTCTGCGGCGCTCATAACTCGTCTCGGCGGCATTATCTTAAAGTTTAAAGAAAATAGCATAGTGTAAGAAGTTGAATCTTAAAGATGTAAATTTTTCTTAAGGCACAACACTATAATCATCAAACACAATTTCATAAATAACTTGCAATTTTTCATTAATCATTCATAATTTTCTTACATTGGGGCGGGTTATTACCCGAAAATTTTAGTCCTACACTATTACATAATAATTTCCTAATATTACAAAGATAGAGGGGGGTACTAGGTGCGGGAGTGATCAGGGGTCTCTCCCTTTTCTAAAGCATTGAGGCGCTGTGCCAGCTCCTCATTGCGGGCCTCGCTCTCGGCTAATCGTTGCCGGAGCTCGTTCAGTCCGTCCTGCTGAATGGCGAGGGCGTGCTGGTTGGCCCAGTATATGTTGGAGTTTTGTAACTCCTCCCGCTCTAAACGAGCGGTCATTTCTCCGATATCTTGGTTAAGCAACCGAAGTTGGCGATCATGCCTGGAAGACAGTGCTACCAAGAGTGGTATGGTCTGTTCGGCGGGTTTCCTGAGTGAGTGACGGGATAGGTGCGGAGGATGGTCCTCCGATCTCAAAGTGGGAAGGGATTCCTTCCTCTTGCCTCCATTCACGGAGGGTTTCAGGTATCCAGCCCCATCGTCGGGCGTCTACACGTCGGTGTGGTGGTGGGGGATTTGGTTGGGGGGTCGAGATGGGAATAGTCTCCTGTCTCGGCGTGATCACCCGCTTTCGGGGTGTATACAACATTTTAGGGCCGTTTGGGTAAGGCCGATATGGCTTAAATAATGGCTCTGCCGAGTGGTATGGAATGCGGGCGGGGACTGCTGGGGGCGGTGGATCCTCTCCGTCGTCATCTTCTTCCATCGGTTCCTCTTCTGACTCCTCCATTGGTTCTTCGGAGGGGTCTTCTTCTTCGGATGGTTCTCCTTCAGTGAAAACCTCAGTGAGTGCGGGGCTCGTAGGGATATACTCATCCTCTGAATCTGACAAGATGATGGTCTCCGGGTGGGACATGTTTTCTGCTATCAAGGTCCATTCATAGTCTTTTAGTTAGTTACAAAATATTTTTAAAACCAGTAAAACTTAAGTGCAGTTATATTCTAGGGTACTAATGCAACCTAGTTCACTATAACTATGGCTCTGATACCAATCTGTCACACCCCGTTACCCCGGTTGGCAACGAAGCGTGACGTCGCGGAAGCGTAACCATATCATAATGAACGACCACTATATGGACGTTTTCAAAAATACATCGGTTTAACTTTGAAAGATATAAATGTTTTACATAACCCGAAAATGATAAAAGTAGTTTGCAAGATACAGAGATTTAAATACATAATTAAATTATCCAACATAATGCAAGTAAATCTCCGACGGTTTGAAACTGAGTGCGACTCCTTAAATGCAGAAGCTTGAAAATACTACCGATGTGATAGACTTGCCTTAATTTCCTGAAAATACACGCTAAGATACGTCAACAAAATTGTTGGTGAGCTCATAGGTTTACACGTATATCTGACTTGTATGGACAACAATAATAGAGATTGAATTTATAAAATCATAAATTCCATGTTATGTATTACATATAAACCATCATGCAACCGAAGCTTAATTAAAATGAGTTTGCCCTGTGCAGTATTCCCATACGTATTACCGTGTGTTAAATATATATGCACTCGCTGTTAGCCGATCCGAACTAACCCGAATGGGGGACATGACTCCCGATAGATCAATTCATAATATATTCGCGCTTTAAAATAAACGCAATTAATGGTTCCTGATATAAGGGCTAATGGAACCACATGTGTAATACATAATAGAAATAAAGATATTTTCGTGTCCATATAAAAACGAAGCATGTATTTCATCCCCGAAACATAACAGTGTGAAAATAGGGGCCATGAGAACTCACCGAGATTGCGATGGCAAAACGAGCGTAAAAAGCTTTTTAGCGTAAATAGATAGATGATGTGTCGAGTGAGTTTAATCGAGTCCTAAATGATAATAAGGACTTAATATCTCTAATATATGATGATATATATATATATAGATTTTTATGTCTTAAATCACCCAACATTACAAGTTTATAAATAAAATTCGCTTAAAACGTCAAGTTTATATGTATATAATTTTCCAGCTTTTTCGGAGGTTTTTCGGCCAATTTGAGGCTGTTTTTGACCAAGATCCAAAATGTTTTAGACTTTGGTTATCTAGGAAATTAAACTAGTATATACAAAGGATTTTTAGAATCAAGAACGACCATTTTTCGAGATGTTTAGGTTGGTGAAAAAGCTCGTTAAAAACCCTATATTGGCCATTTTTGAGCTGTCAAACTTTCGGTTTCCCAAATAATTTCTGGAGGTCTTAAACTCCAAAATAAATTATGAAAAATTCCAGATCTATAGTTAAAACGTAGATCTAACTTTTGAGACAAGAATCAACTTGTTTCGTTAAGTTATGAATTAGTTATGATTTTTCAAAGTCGATATAAATTTTCTGCCGAAAATCCGCAGTCTATAAACTTGAAATAACGTATGATTCTTGTTGTTTATTCAAAGACTACTTGTATACAAGTTATAAAACACATATATATTACTTGTTTTCATAATATTAACACTTTTATGATGTGTTTATATATTCATAAACACATTTAAAGAAACAACTTAAAAACAAAAACTAAAAACTTATAAACTTGAGTTTTTATGAAACTTGTTGTTGTTGGTGATTATATATGTTATGCAAGACTTATATAAACATAAATATCTGATGAAATAAGTTAGTATTTACTTACTTTGATGTATTTGGAGTATGAAATTGAGAAGAAGTTGGAACTCTTGCAAGATTTGAACCAAGAACACTTGAATTTCACAATAGAACTCTTGAATTTCACCAAGAACGCTTGAATGAAAATGTTTGTAGTATGTGTGTGTGTGTGGGATCCGGTTTAGAGAGGAAAGAAAGAGATATTTTGGTGTGAAAATAATGAAAAGGAAGCCCTCTATTTATAGGCAAAGTCTTGGTCTTTCAAATGGAGGTGGAGTGTAAGATCATGTTGAAATGAAAGGAGAATGGGGTGTGAAAGATTTGATTATGAAAGGTTATAGAGTGGAAATAAAAAATTGAAATCAAATCTTGGGTAGTACTACCCTATGGCCAGATTTTATTGATTATTTTCATGTATTTATATATTTTTTTGTATAAAAGTATTTGGAAATGTATTCTTGTATTTCTCTTTTTTTTTGTAATTTCATAAATACTTTTGGATGCATTGTTTTAATGAATTGTTTAGTCTTGCATAATTAATGTTAAGTAAGTGTATTAGTGTATGATTAGTGTTACTAATCATAGTTTAATTTTGTACTTAGTTGAATTAATCCATCATATCGCAAATCGATCGGATTAATTGATTTCCCGATTCCTCGCACCGATAAATTTGATTCTAATTGAGTTGAATTTCCTTATGAACATTGCTAATCACTTTGATTAATTGCTAATGACCATTGATTAGGTTATAATTGGCTATTAAATACTGATTAGGTCATAGTTGCTAACCAGGTTTAATGCCGGATGTTACAAGAAGTCAGGTAACACTAGCAATGGGGCTGATGTAAGTCGCTCCTTGATCAACTGAAAAGCAGAGTCGGCCCCCTCAGTCCAAGTAAAGGACTTCCCTTTCATACAATCAGTCACTGGTGCCATGATGGAACTGAAGTGTGGTATGAACCTCCTGTAAAAAGATGCAAGACCATGAAAGCTTCTCACCTTAGTTATTGACCTGGGAGTTGGCCAATGCCTCACAGCAACAACCTTGGACTCATCCACCTGTATACCCTCCCCAGAAACAACATACCCCAAAAACAGCACCTTAGGTACCATAAACACACACTTCTTCTCAGCTGCATACAAACTATCCCTACGAAGTAAGGTCAAAACCTGCCGCACATGACCCACATGCTCATCAAAGCTAGCACTGTAGATAAGGATATCATCAAAATAAACAACCACAAATCTACCAATATAAGGTCTAAACAACTGGTTCATCACTCGCATAAATGTACTTGGAGTATTCGACAAACCAAAAGGCATAACCAGCCATTCATACAACCTTTCACGAGTCTTAAATGTTGTTTTCCACTCATCACCAGGCCTAAGCCTTATCTGATAGTACTCACTCTTTAAATCCAGTTTAGTGAACACAGAAGCACCACTAAGTTGATCAAGTAAATCATCAAGT
Source organism: Centrapalus pauciflorus (assembly GCA_020465985.1). Lineage (NCBI taxonomy): Eukaryota > Viridiplantae > Streptophyta > Magnoliopsida > Asterales > Asteraceae > Centrapalus > Centrapalus pauciflorus. Next base: position 55,683 of record JAANYP010009563.1, on the reverse strand, counting down.
CTAGGAATAGGAAAACGATACCTCACTGTGATCTTGTTGATGGCACGACTATCAACACACATACGCCATGTCCCATCTTTCTTGGGAGTTAACAAAGCAGGGACAGCACAAGGACTCATACTCTCCCTGACATGTCCTTTGGAAACCAACTCCTCAACCTGTCGGCGCAACTCCTCATGTTCGGTAGGACTCATCCTGTAGTGAGGTCTATTGGGCAACTGGGCACCTGGTTCCAAATCAATGTGATGCTGGATGTCACGTAGAGGTGGCAAACCATCAGGGAGCTCTGCTGGAAACACATCATGAAACTCATCAAGTAAAGGGACCATAGCATCGGGAACTGCAACCTCCCCAACTATCTCTTTCCCTATCAACACAAACACATTATCTGTCTCACTCAATTCATCCTCAAATTGAGCAAGGGTCAAGAGGGTTCCCGAGGGCTTCGTGACCAACTCCTTCGGCTTATTAGGAACCAAAGTTATCTTCACCCCACCAAACAGGAAACTATAAGTATTGGTTCGCCCCTTATGTTCAATCTCACGGTCATACTCCCATGGCCTACCCAACAGTAAGTGGCAAGCATCCATAACAACAACATCACACCATACATTGTCCTTATAAGTTTTACCAACAGAAAATGAAACAAGAGCTCGTTTAGACACTGTTACCTCACCACCTTTCTTCAACCACTGAAGCTTGTAGGGCTTGGGGTGACTTTCTGTTTTCAAGGACAACTTTTGAACTGCTTCTTCAGACACCAGATTATCACAACTCCCTGAATCAATGACAAAAGTGCAAACCCTAACCAAGATGGTACACGAGGAGTGGAAAATGTTGTGCTTCAGCCAATCCTCATCAGTAGCTTTTGGAGTGAACCAAGAACGCCTCACCACCAGATTCACACCCACATCTCCAGACACATATTCTTCCTCCTGCTCAACTTCCTCATCATACATTGGACCTCCATCATAACCATCATTCTCTTCCTGCCCCCAATCCTCCTCAGCGAACATGGTTCTTTTGCCAGCCCTTTTACACTCGGACTGTTGATGGCCAAGTTCACCACATGTAAAACCCTTAAGTCCCCCGCTACCGATACCCCGTGAAGTCGAACCAGCACTAACACCCCCTAGTCTCGGTTGATTAGGCACCGAGCGTGGTGTTACAACTCCCGATCCAGAATTTCCCCCACCAAAACCAGTGGAAGTCGAACCAACTCCCCGACGGTTCTGCTTCTCCAAAGCCAGCGCCCTTTGGTATGCATCAGAAACGGATACCGGATCAAACAGATTCACCGAGTCCATAATCTGAACTTTTAATCGGCTAGTGTAGCGGGCAACAAGTTGTTCTTCCGTCTCTTGAATATCATTCCGAGAGATCAACTGGTAGAACTCAGTCGTGTAATCATCCACCGATCGTGCCCCTTGTCGCAAATTCTGGAGCCTTTAGTACATCAACCGCTGAAAATTATGGGGTAGAAAGTTGGACCGTAGTGACTTTTTCATCTTCCTCCATGTCTCAATCCTCGGTTTCCCAGGCCTGGTTCGAGTTAACTTCAATTGTTGCCACCACGCAGAACCCCTACCACGAAGTCTTGTGGCGATCAAAGAAACCCTTTTGTTTTTCGGCACCTCTTTAAATTCAAAAACCTCTTCCACGGTAGCCAACCAGTCAATAAAACCCTCTGGATTCAGACTAACCCCATCAAACTCTGGGATATCAATCTTCATTCCAAACTCTCAACGCCTGTTATCACCCCTACGATGATTGTTCCTCGGCCGCCCCTCTGATTCATCATCGGAAGACGAACGGTCACCTGCAAACGGATTATCTCCTTCATCATCGTGACCACGATTCATCATTTCCGCCATCCGATCGGTCAGTGGATCGGCCATCTGATCCAATCGTTGGTCCATCCGTGCCATAAGTTGCTCCTCCATCTCCACTTCGTGCACTGGTCTCTGCCTTCATGGAGGCATTTCGAACAGGATGTTCGGCGTCTCTGATACCAACTGATGCAGCGTAGCAAATAGAAAACCAAAGATAATCCCTTGATTCCACGAATATCCGGAAGATCTTAACCAGACTCACGTTGATTCAAAGGAATACCGCAAATTTGGCCTTCAAAATTGGTTCACACAAAGAACACAAATTTGGGAGAGAAAACAGAAGTTTCATAAAAATTGGAAGTGACCATCCAAGTTCACACATTACAATACTAAAAAGAAGCAGAAAAACTTAAATGGGCCAAAATGATAATGGGCCAAACACACGGGCCAAAAAACTAAAGTCCAAACTGAGAGAAAAATAGAAAAATGCAAATTAAGTAGTCTTCGGGGCCTTTTTGGGCGAAAAGCAAGGCCCGGCGGTTTGCCAGCACGTCGGGCCTGTCCATACGGTCGTTTTGATATATTATAAGCCCAAATCGGATACCCGTGGCCCAAGTTATGGCCATTTTAGTGAGCCAATGTGGTCATGGGCCTCCAAGTATTCTAAGGCCCGGTCTTCTGCATCAAATTCTTACATCACCAACGGTCGGTGTAGTATATCTGAATTCGCAAAGGAAGAAAGCGTTGATGAGAAGAGATGAATTAGAGAAATACTGTGATGGGACTCTGTACATGGTCTGGAAAATGCTTATGATCAGAATCGACAATCTCAAGGAAGCATTGAAGATTGGAACAAGAATCTGGGAACTCAAATCCGTACTTCAAGGTGTCGAAGACTTCCAACAGGATGTTCAACACAAGTTGGAGTATAGGATGACAAGTTGGTCTACATATTGAAAATTAAAGCAGATATAACACTTTTCTAAAGAGCCAAATAGATAAACCAAAGTTTACAAATTGTATCAGTAAAGTTAAAAGTACAATAATCTTAATTTATTTTCTTAAAAAGTCTTTGACAATACTTTTTAGATAACATAAAGGAGAGTTTCTAAATGCATATCACCTTTGTTAGCAATCTAAAACGCCTGAAAACCTTTCAACATTACTAGTCCATGTATTTGTTTCACCTATCAGATTTATTGATTCTAACATTGTTTTGATAATGATATCATTTCACAACCATATTATGGAAATGATATTATTTGGAATGGCTATCATATACGAAAACACGAATGGAGAGATGTAAAAAGGGTCCTCTACTTGCAATCAAAAGCTCATTAAGCACTCTCCTTAAGATCTTGATATTGTATGATCTATATTTGTCTATCCAGGGCCCTCTACTTGTAATCAAATGCAAGTCTATTTTGTGTTGCTTTTGTCTGTTTACAAAAAAACACCGATGTGATAGGCATGGGGTGGTTGAATTCTTTAATTAATGGCTACCAAACCAAACATAATAAAGTATGGATAAATATCCCAAATCTTATGTAGAATACAAAAGATTGACAATTATCATATATTTCAACCCTAAAAAAATTCATCAATAACCTAGCTGGTATATTTAAGGATTTCACAAATATTTAATACAACTTGAATTTAAAATGTTCTAAAGCTCTACAATGCGATAGTGATAATTATGAGTCTTGCAAATACAAAAGAACTAACAAACAGATTGACTGTTATGGTTTCAAAATTTTGACTTCAAACCATGAATCCAATAAACAAAGCTAAGTAATCTCATACAAATGGTCCTAAATTGATAAGCAATTAAGAAAATATGCAAGATATTTAAAACTACCTATATTTCAAGTCAAAATATCAAGCATTTAAACCAACATGTTTTGAGAACAAAAAAAGAATGCATGGTAATCATTTTCTAAAATAGCACAGGGCAATTAACAAAATATTAAGTACCTTTCTGTATTCGGTATCGCCAACATCATCGTTAACTTCGTCTTCACTATGTTGCTATGTAAACAATTGCTCCAATGCCATCAACTAAGAGCTAATTTAAAAAAATGGAATCAGATACAATTGATGGAGATTATCACAAACACAAAAAAAATTGTAAACATCAACGAAACAGATGAAACAAGGAAGACAAGCACATCAACTTTTACTTCTCCCATTGATTGATATCCTCATAACAATGTGTCACACGGTAACCAGAGCTCTATAAGAGTGAAACAATTGTCACTTCTGCAACAACATTTGACTGCAAAAAGAAAAGATGAGAAATATATTTGGGTTAGAAATTTACATATTTAAAATAGATCATTTCACATGCATCACCAAATTATATAAGGACATACTTTCTAGGACCGGATCATTCAATTAACAACTTTCTTTTCTTTGCAAATTGTAGCAGTGGCAGAGGAGGTGTGATGTCCTCAAAGAAACAAATTATTAGCAACCGAAACTGGAATTAAATTTAACAAATTAGTTAGAACCTGAATGACGCATAAATGTGTAATAACTTCTGCAAATAGAGTTGTGTTTTAAGACCACAATGCTAAATGCTTTATATAGTAGTATAGATGAATTGTTTTTAAGACCAATAGGCTAAATGTATTATATAGTAGTATGGAGATATATATTGGCACACACAACATACACATGCATGACCTTGACTGCTACTTCTTAACTCATTCCAATCACACCACTGTCCCCGAGACTTGGTCTCGAAGCTAAAGATTGCACAAACAACAACACTCTCTTCGTATATATGTATATACTTCCTATTACTGATCTTATTTCTGTTTTGGATAGCATACATACCCCAAGACTTGATATCAGGGTCATGATCCTAACAAACAGACACTTTATATACTTACATGCTGCTTATATTTCTATTGGACAACAAGTACACCACGAAACATCACCACCTAGTGCTAGACTTTTTGTTTTGATCACACAGAACAACCCTAAAACTTACTGTTGTTTTCTGTTTTCGTAATGAACACCAAGCACACCCACTATTATATGATTATTGTTGATTTGTAATCATAAACCACACACATTCAACTAACATAAGGGCTGCTATCTTTTGAACACACAGAATACCCCGAGATTGAATCTTGGAGTCTGACTTATGATCACCAACGCACTTAATTATGTGTATATATCTATTATGTTACTGTTGGCTCTTATGTTCCACCACATAACCAAGGGGCTAAATTTATTATATAGTAGTATACATATAGATACTCTATTTGTGCTTAATTATCTTCGCCAGACTATAATTAATTTGTGTTATTCCAATTAATGAATAAAGTTTTTATGCTAGAGAATATGCTAGGATTATTATGGATAGAACATTTGCCGATTATCCTTGGCAAGTATATATAAATCATATCATATCATGTGAATCATTGAATCCATCACGGCATATTTAATGTGAAATAAACTAAAGCAGTGACGTACATAAAACTGGTTGCTGATAGATGAGATGCAGTCATCACAGATCACTAATTAAAAGACACCACAGATTTATTGGAAAAATAAATAAATATTACCTTGGCACTTGGTAGTACCATTAAATAAGATAAGCATACACATCAAGAGGATTTGATGTGCCTGATAACTTTAGCATAACATTAGAGATGTAGCAGTAACTGTGCATCATCAGTTTGAAGCGTATTAGTTGAATTGATTGAGCAGGGGCTAGTGGCAATCAACTTTCTTGTTGAAGCAAAGAAGGTATCAAAAAATATGTGCTCAAAGCTGTTATTTTAGCAAAAAAAAAAACATAATGATAACATGAGAAAAATCCAAGAATTGGAAATACCATAATCAATTACACATCATGCCGTGGCTAATGAATCAACATTGTCATTTAGGGGTTACTCTTAGAGAGTTCATAATCACAGCATTGTCTTGCAACAACATAGAAAATAAGTCACTCATCTCCACCTTCGTACTTCTTAATGAAAAACGGAACACACTGAATAATACATTTAATGGTTTAAACTTTCGTTTCTAAGAAAAACTATACTTCATAAAGGATATTCATAGTAAGTCATCTTCATACCCATAAAATAGCAAGTCAATTTCATACCCATAGTTAAATAGGAGATGTTTTCTTATGTGAATTCTGTTTTATAAAAGCAAGCACAAGCGCAAGCTCTGATTGAATTTTGAAAGGCCAAAAATACATAATACAAATTGAATTTCAAGGAGTCATGGTATAAGACCTGAAGAACAAAAACTAATATTCTGATATGATTTCATCATATTCAGAGCTTTTTTTTAAATGAATTTCAAGGAGCCATGGTATAAGACCTTGCGAAATGGCTTAGGTACTTCTCATCCATGGTCATTTTTTTGGAATACCATCAGACACAGGGGAAGAACACATAAAAAATGTAACTATTAATTCCTGAACTAAAACAACCCATATACATAGTATCTAATAATATCTGGCTCCGTTGAGTCGTCTCGATTACACAGATTTTAGATAGCTACAAAAGGAAATTTACGGAGCAGGTAGAATCCTTATTGTGATTTTTGTGCTTAATGTTGATGATTGATTGAGCATATAAGTATGGTTTATTCACAAGGGGTCCTCTCTGTATTTCAAATAGAAGTTTAATGCACTAAAAAGATAGTCTGAAACAAAACTTGGACAAAGAAGCATATGCATTGTCACGGTATAAACTTTAACTTATAATTTTATATTTACACTTGGTCCATTTTCCTCAGGCTAGGTTAATTTCAAACCAACATTAATGAATGTTTTGTAATTTGAAATCTTTAAACCTTGCATAGGTAAAGAAACAAGATAGAAGATCAGGAACTTACACTAGTAATGACCATCATAAGTACCTCATAGAAGATGGAAGATCGGGAGCTAGCTTGGGCCATACGTCCGCCGAAATAGGTTTTCCGCTCCGTATAACCTGAGGTTCTCTTGGCTTGCTTGCATCGCTTATTGGAATTCCTTCCACAACATTAATCAGTCTTGAACTTTGAAGGATCAAAAGGAAGAAACAAACCTAAAAAAACGTAGAAGACGATCACGCAAGCAAGAAATCATGTATAGGTTATCAACAACTTGCAGCGGAAAAAGACATGGAGAGAATCTATTGTCCGTGATAAAGAAAATCATCGTACATGTGGAGATATGGAGGAGAGAAGTGGATATGTGGATTCGACGCACCAGAAAGAAGAAGGAAAGCAATAAAAACCCTAAAAACAACATACAGGATTTCAAGGAGACAGTGAGCTTCTGTTTAAATTTTGTATGAAATAAATCTTGTACATGATGCTTCAAAGACTTGTAAGTCTTAAAATTCAAGAATGTGTATTATTTACTTTACCTTATGCATTGTAACTTGTGAAAAAGCTAAATGCTTTATTAGTAGTATACATAACACTTAATTTCCTTTATGACATTCTATTTCCAAACATTTTCTTGTTAAACTTTATGACAAGCATGACAATCATTTGCTCATCATCAAGTTCACTTAGATCTTCACATTCCTCTTCTTCCTCTGAGGTGACCTCCAAGTTCTCATCAGCCTGAGAATCAGCTTGTGTGAACACATCACACACCTGATTTACAGATTGCCTCACATTAGCCACTAAGTTTGAACCTCTTTTAGTCATTTCCAAGGCATTTCTCTTTTGCAGCCTTGATTGTTCATCGTCCAGCAAGGACCCATAGAGGTTTACAAGATCCATGCTTCTGACAGTACCTGAGTTCTAAGAATAGTTGAAAAATAGTTCCATTCCTCAGGCAAGATGTCTAAAACTTGTTTACCAAGGTTAAACTGTCCTTAGAGATCCCAACAACTTTGAGATCATTTATTAAAGTAGTGAACCTGGTGTAGGTTTCAGTCAGACTCTCCTTAGGCTTAGCAAAGACCAACTCATGTTGTCTAACAAGGTTGTTAATCCTGTTATCCAATGTGATATTGGGACCATCATAAACAGTACATACAGTATCCCACATTTTGTTGGTAGTCTTCATCTTCTCAACCTGTTTGAATACATCATCAGGGAGAGAGATTACAAGATTATTCTTGGATTTTTTATCAAGGGCCACAAGTCTCCTTTCTTCATCAGTCTACTGAGCTTTTTCTTTTTCAATGCTCCTGAGTTCAGGAACATCACCTTATATAGATGGAGTAATGGTGGTAACAGTAGTAGGTACATACAGACCTTCCATCACTATTTCTGGAAGTTGAACATCCAAAATTTCAAGGTACAACATCATTCTGCATTTCTAGCCTGAGAAATTTTGATGATTAAACTTAGGAGGTTTGGCCATAGAGCCATTGTCATAGTAGGAAGAGGAGTTTGAAGCACTGTTTTCTATGGTTGGAAATGGGAAGTTATGAGAGATCTAGAGATGACACACACTCTAAACTTATCTTATACCAGTTCTAGGTCCCAAAAGGTTTCCCAAGTGTGTTTAGATAAGCTGTAGAGGGGGGGGGGGGGGGTGAATACAAATAATCCTTTATCACACACTTTTTCTCAACGTTTGTATTTATATGTAAACACTTGTCAAATTACAAACAAGATTGGATTGCGGAATGATCCAAACTGGGACGACAGAATTGAAACAACAGACTTTAAACTAATTCTAAGACTCACTCAAAATAGTTACAATGAAATGACTCACTCAGATTCACTCACTTTTTACACAAGACACAGACTGAACAACCTTGAGGTTGAGAAGCTTTAACACACTTAGCTATATCACTCTAAGTTGGAACAGAACTTGCATGCATGAAAAACACACTTTGCTTTGCAATACATGTTCTTTGTTTGTGGATGTCTCTCTAAATTCTCGAATTCCTTGGAAACTTCTCTTTTATACTCATATACAGAATCCCAGTGCTTCTTCATTGGTTGTAGAGAAAGCGGGAATGTCTTGCAGAAAGACAATATTAATTTTCTGCATAAATTTGACAAATCAGGCTTTGTTCACTTGCTACAGAATCTTTGTCTTTTCCTTTTTGTCTTTGTTGTCCACAGCTTTACCTTATAGAGGAATGTCAACTTGAGACCTTTAGTCTTCCTTCTAATGCTATTTTCATATAAGAAATGGTTTGTCACGCATATCAGATATCCTATTTGTCTTGATGCTTCTGAACAGCTTTTGCCGAACCAGCAGTTTCTGATTTTCTACTTTGTCTTGAGATGTAGACTGATCTTTACGTCCAATACTTTGCATGAGGACATGGTAACAAATTCGATAATGTGTATAACCTGTTCACAAAGAACAGAACAGTTACTTGAGTCAAAGTTGTTCAACACACATGAACAGCTTAGACACTTTCTGTCAAACCTGTCCAACAGTTATGGACAGCTTTGACAATCTGCCAAGTGACAACTAATGTAACAGTGTAAACCAGACTTAGGCTAATTTTGCAAATCACTTATCAGGTTTCAACTAGGCATTACAAAGCCTTACATTCTCCCCTTAAGTGTTTGAATCAGGTTTGAATAGAAATCTCCCCTTATGATATAGAACAGGTTTTTTTGAGGCCTTTTTGTACCTAACAATCTCCCCCTATTTGCAATATTCAGCCTAAAGCTGACTATATCAGTTATCATGATATACTTTTACATTACAATTGCAGAAATAAAATTACAACATAGAAGTAAAGTAAATGATCAGTTTGTACATAATGAAACTGAATGAATGACAAATGTTTACAAAGAAAGAGTACAATAAATGTACAAGAAAACTTCAGCTAATTGGACTATTGATGTTGGGAGCAACTAATGGTAAGCCTGACCAACTGATGATCAGCTTCCATTCTTCATCTAAGCACCACCTGTAGATGGGCATTATTCTTTCTCCTTTTCTTTCTCTAATTCAGTAGCAGTTTGGAGGAGTTTCTCTTGTTCTAGACCAGCCAACATTTCTTATCTGACTTCAAAACTTTCAACATCTTCTCTAAGGTAGAAAAGTTATTGGCTCTCCAGTTCACCTCTTTCATGACAAGCTGCTAACTGATATAGGATTGCTACACTCCACCTGAAGTGCTTGACAAAAGCTGACATAAAGCTGAAGCCAAGAAGCTATCTGACACAAGCTTTGGGAAGATCTGTGGCTCTTTGAAAACACATCTTCTTGGATAGGGGATCCACAAAGAACACTCCAACCTCAGGATCTTCAATGAACTTCCCTTCAACAGGATCTACACCTTTGGGCATGCTGTGATCCATACCCTTAATCTCAGTGGCATAGAACCCTTGTTATATCAGCTTCACAATCTCTTCAAGCTCTGTGTTTCGTTTCTATCTTCTGGGTTGATTTTGGGTTCCATCTTGGAAGTATCCTTAATCATGTCTTCAGGAATTAGACCCAACCCCTTAACCTTCTCCATCAGATTTCTCACAAATGCTCTGACAGTTTTAGCAATTTCAGATTTTGAATTGCTCGGAGCAACTGCAAGTTCAACCCATTCTCTATATCCCGTTCTAGTTACATTAGCTACTTCATATGACTCTAGTTCAGGGCCATCAGCACCAAATATTGTAATCTGTAGCTTCCAAGACTGATTTTTTCTTTAAGTGGGAACAACTTTGACAATTGTTTCCCTAGCCAATCTCCTTTCAGCAACATCAAAGAACTTCTTTTTAGCCAAGTTGTCAAAACGGAATTGAATTCTGACAGAAGAAATGGTGGTGGACATAGATTTTTCGTTGGTTACAGACACCTTAGAGCTTTTCTCCTTCTCTGCTTTCTTCCCACTGTTTGTCTCCTTGACAGCCTCTTCCAACTTCTTTGCACTACCAAGGATGGCATTTTACTTTCTTTGCCTCATTGGAAGCCAAAACCTAAGCAACTTTCATTGAGGTTGCTTCCTCTTTTGCTCTTTCCAGTAGCTTAGTTTGTTTTTGTTTCCCCTCATAGTAAGTTTCAAGTGGAATTTTCATTTCATTTGCTTGGGCTTCATCATATTTGAGCTGGAGCTATCTTTCAACCTCGTTATCCATAATTGCCTTGCCCTTTTCCTATGGATGCAGTGGATGGGGCTATCTTAGTTTCTTCCTCCTCTAATGATTCCAGGACAAGCTGTCTTCAATTGCTGGGCATGTCCTCAGATATAGGTTCCTCCCCCTTAGATGTCGCAGGGCTTAGAGACTTAGCCTGAGTAGGCTCAGCTGTCCTAGAATCATTAGATGTACCTGCAACATCACCTTAAAGAGGAATGTCAACTTTAGACCTTTACTCTTCATTGTAATCCTATTTTTATATATGAAATATCTGTCACCCATATCAGATATCCTCTTTGTATTCATGCTTCAGAACCAGCAGTTTATGATTTTCCACTTTGTCTTGAGATGTAGACTGATCTTTACGTCCAAGACTTTGCATGAGGACATCGAAACAAAATCCCAAATGTGAATTCTGGCTTAGACAGATATAAATACTTATTATATCTTGAGCTAATTCTTAAGCATTCGTCGTCTCTATAAAAACATGAAATTCTACTTTGTTATTTTTATAGATTCAATTCCTTGGCCATGTCATCTCTAGCGAAGGTATCTCTATCGATCCATCTAAAGTCGAGGCTACCCAAAAGTGGCAGACACCTCGCAATGCCTCAGAAATTATAAGTTTCCTTGGATTGGCTGGTTAATTCTGGCGATTAATAAAGGACTTCTCCAAATTTGTTGTACCACTTACAATGGTAACACGAAAGAATACTCCTTTGGTATTGTCTGACAAACAGCAAAAAGCCTTTGTAACTCAGAAGCAGAATCTTGTCCAAGCACCAATCCTATCCTTACCAGAGGGTAATGATGACTTCGTGGTCTATAGCGATGCATATGGTATTCCCTTAGGGTGTGTACTCATGCAAAGGGTTAAAGTCATTACTTATGCTTAAAGCAATTGAAAGACTATGATAAAAGAGCACCCACTCATGATCATGAGTTAGCTGTCGTTACCTTCACATTAAAAATTTGACGTCATTATCTTTATGGTACTAAGTGTCAGCTCTATACTTACCATAAAAGTCTGAAGTACCCCTTTACTCAAAAGGATCTGAACAAGAAAGAGAGACGGTCCTTGGAACTAATCAAGGATTATGACTATGAGATCCTTTATCATCCTGTAAATGCCAATGTGGTCGCGGATGCATCGAGTAGAAAGTCATATTTTGAAAAGTGTTGTTATGCTCTGACTCCTATTGTATTCTCTTCTGTGCTTCTGGAAGACATTAAATAAGCTCAAGCTGAAGCACTGAAGAATGAAAAACTCTATTCTGAAAATTTGAAAGGTCAACTTAAATTGTTTCTATGAATCATTTGGGACTTCATCGTCTCAATGGAATCCAAATTTGGATTCCAAAGAATAGTTTTATCCGCAACACTCTTTTATTAGAAGCCCACTAATCCAAATTCTCAGTTCATCCTGGCAGCTCAAAGATGTACTTCGATCTTAAAGCAGATCATTGGTGGCCAGGAATGAAGAAAGATATTGGTGCTTATGTTGAAAGCTACAGAATCTATCAAATGGTTAAGGCAGAACACCAGAAACCGTTTGAGAATATGCAACCACCGCCTAAACCTGAGTGGAAGTGAGAGCATATAACCGTGGACTTCGTCACTAAATTGACTAAAACCAAAAGACAACACGACTCCATCTGGGTTGTTGTGGATAGTATAACGAAATCGACCCACTTTATACCAGCCATGCTTTTTTACTTTTAGAAAAGTAGCAGCCTTTTTACTTCAATTATTTGTCATTTGGATAAGTTATTGAGATATGTGTGTGTCGAAATATAGAAAACAAGAAAGCATGTAGCAACAGTTCAGCACCTTTCTTCTTTTACTTACATTTCCTTTTGTTTCATAAAGGAGGTATGTGGGTGTAGAGTACTTGATAGAAACAACACCTAATATATATCCATTTGTAGCTTGTGTTTGGGTGCAGAAAAAAATAAAACAAGACCAGCAGTCCATTCTTTTATTTCTTTTCCATAAATACCGAAATGTATATGTGAGACGTGTGTGTGTGCAGAGTACTCGGTGCAAACAGAAACAGGAAATCAATAGCTGCGTAGTACATATATATAAAAACAAAAACAAGGAAACCACAACCCCAGCACCATAATACAATTCTATATAGACTTTTAAGATCAAAAAGAGAGTGTGTGTGTGTGTGTATGCATTCGGTACTGGGTGACAGCAACCATATTTCCTTTCTTTCATAATTTTAGTATATATATTTGTGCAGTCCTAGTAAAACAGAAACAACCCTTAATTATTGAAATATATATACATACATGTGCAAAATTTGTAACAGAAACAAATATATATACATTCATACATATGTGCAGTATATGAGGTGTGTGCAGAAACTGAATATGCAAGTGTGATGTGTCTGGTAAAATCAGCCCCAACAACAGGGCATAATTATGAATACATGTCTGTATATTATAAGTATGTATAAACCTGTGATGTGTGTATAATAATAGAATAAAAGAATTAGGAACATGAGCAATTATGTGATTGTTTGTAATTTTTTGACTGAAAGAAAGAATGTGACAACAGTAGCAAAAGCAAGTCTAAACATACATGCATAATAATTTAAGTAATGTGTTTTAGTGTGGATCTTTTAGAGTATGTGTTCATATGTTATGTGAATGTGGAATTGGTATAAAGTGACGACATTTTAGTGGAGTATAAAACATATATATATGTGTGTTAAACTTAAATAAGTATTCAGTTGAATGCAAGAGTGGAATAATCATACTTATGTTTATACACTGAAATCCCATGAATAATCACAAGTCGAATGTAAGAACCTTCGATTGAATGTGTATTGATGTAGGTTGATTTTGCATAATGTGTCACTACATGCATATGAATAGGTTAAAATGCAAATAAAGCCAGAAGTTTATCAAATAGGTCACACATGTCCATGTGCATATAAGATCATAAAGTCATCCAAATCATGTCAAGACTAAATTATAAGCCTAATTGTGATTCAACAAAGTCTAAAATAACATGATGAGTTAATAAACGAATAAGTCTATACATAAGCTACAGAAAGTCTGAGAAATTAACAGAATTACACAATTATATTGTGTAATGACATACAAGCTTATGTAAATTAAATTGTCATGCAAATAACAGGTTCAACTAAATCTGAACTGTGTTATAAAGTCAAAGTCTGTAAGGCCAAGCCAGAATAGTCAAGTTAAAGCAATTAAAGCCAAGATCTGTTAATAAAGTCAAGCCAAAGTTAGAGAAGCAAGTCAAAGCCAAACTCAAAGCTAAATTCAATAATGTCAAAGCAAAAGTCAAATACTGAGATAACTCAGTTGGTGGATTCAATCCGCTTGCGAAAGTCAAAGTCAACAGTCATACAATGAAACAGTAATTGTGAGTTATAGATATAACTGTATACATGCTTGTCTTCCTGTGAGACATATTATTGTTCTAGCTTTACTTGAAAGTCTATATGCTCAGCTAAAATGTGACATGTGCACACCTTGGTACGGTGATGCCCTGTGGATCAGATAGCTTTTAATATATTATACTTCACACATGTCTTTACAGTCTGAATTAGTCTTGGACATATATTGTTGTTTCTATCTTGATTCATTACTTTGAATGCTTACAGTCATTTGCTTTGATATCAATGCTTTTCATATGCTTCCGCAAAATACAAGTCTGAGTAAGTCTATGCCTGTCTATGATTAAGTCTACTCTGATGTCCGCCCATGTTGTCTTACTGGTAGCTAGCCAGTATGTGGCTAATCCCCACAAATAAAAGCGTGTGCGTGGGAATAGACATCATCCGATCTTAAGTCCCATGTCTCACAATGTCTGGCTGATAGCAATAGTCATGTCAAAATCGTGCTAAAAGTCAAAGTCAGAGCTTAAAGTCTAAAGTCAAAGTTAAGTCTCTGCTTAAAATTGTCATGGCATGTTAACTGTTAAATCTATAATCTCACTAAGCACCACTTACAGTTGTTGTTGAATCTTTTTACAGGTTTAATCAAAGGAAAAGGTCCAGCTGAACCAAGTCTCTAGGATCTACGAGCCCGATTTGGAAGTCACTAGACCACTACTTCAACTTAAATTGGTATCAAATATGGATGATTATGGTGGTTGTTTGGGTAGAAGCAGTGACATGTATTGTGGTTATGTACTATATAGTGTCCTTGTGCCCTTTATAGTTTAGTTTGAAACTTTAATAGTTTTATTTAAACTTATTGTAAGAGAAATCCTAATTTCTGTAATGACTTAATTCCGCACTTTATTAATCTATCTTAGTTTTGATTGATGTTGTATTGCTCCTTGGGACATAGTCGTTCAGGATTACCCCGTAAGGGGAGGTCTTGGCAGGATGGCATCAGAGCAATAGTTTGAGTGAATCAAGTATTATGAAAGTAATACTTGGTCTCAAACTTAAGCAATACGTAAAGTATCAATCATGCTAGGTGGCTTGAACTGAGATAAGATGTACATACTATTAAGATGGGAAAAAGGGGTACATAGTCACTAAGTCTATTAACTGAAAGTCACTTGAATTTTTATTTTTCAGTGAGGATGTCTAGACAAGGAGGAATTCCAGATAATGTCACTCCTCAACAACTGTTTGAGATGATACAACAACTGTCGGCACAACAAAATGAACAACAAGTCAAATTAGTCCAAGAACAGTTTCAGGCTCGTGATGAGGCTGATAAAAAGAACAAAAGAAAGGATAAGAAAATGCATAGTGATGAGTCTGATACTCGTAACTCCAACGATAATGTCCAAAGTGAACAACCAATAGGCTACCAATTCAAAGATTTTAAGTCTAGTGGTGCCTTGACATTTGAGGGTATTGTAGACCCTATCCAGGCATTGAACTAGAATTGTCACACGGAAGAGATTTTCAGTATCTCTGAGTGTTTAGATTCACAAAGAGTCAAGTATGCTACTGCACTGTTTGTCGGAGCTGCCCGTGCCTGGTGGAACACACAGTAGAGTATCTACGGAGAGGATGTCATCCAAACACTTGAATGGGAGCAATTCCTCGACATGTTCAATGCTAAGTACTGTCCCGCAGAACAGCAAGATAGAATGGAAGTACAATTGATGCAACTGACTCAAGGCGACAAGACGGTCAATGAATACGAGCACGACTTCTCGCGATTGTGTGGCTATTCATCTTATCAAGTAGCCATAGAAGAAAGAAAAATGAATCATTTTCGTAGAGGATTAAACCCCAAAGTATCGTCAGCCGATGAGTGGTAACAAATGCAAGACGTACTTGGAAATGGTGGAAGCGGCCAGAAAAATTGAAAATGAATACCAGGAGTATGGTGAGCAACTAAGCACTGCTCATATCAATCCTACGTGTCCTTTCCACCCAAGAAGAAACGATTAAGCAAATTCTTCAAGATTGGAAAGACTCAGTCTCAACAGACTGATCAGTCTAGCTCTCTTCAAAAGGCCAAGTCTTATACGATTCAATCGGAACAGCGAGTGTGCAAAAGATGTAGGAAATCACATATTGGGTTATGTAATCCAATTGATGTGATATGCTATGTTTGCAGCAAAATAGGTCATAGTAGCGAGGAATGCCCAACGAAAGGTCTTGGTTGTTCCACATGTGGAAAACCTGGACACTTTAATCATCAACGTCCAATGAGAAGCAACAGTTAATCCCAGTCATATGCTGGAGGTTCAACAATGAAGAACGTTGTTGCAACTCCGTCAGTTAGGCCCGTGCTTATCATATCACAGCTGAGGAAACAGAGGAAATGACAGATGCGGTCATTAGTACGTTTGCTAAATTAAATACCCATCATGCATCATTTGAATCTTTTACTGATTGTCCTTTATCTCTATAGCACTTTCATGCTAATTTACTCGTCACCTGCATAGTTTCCTACTATCCTTGATATTGAGACAACTACCAATAACTTAATTTTACAACCGTGCTTTGCTAATTAATAACACTGTTTTCAACCTCGACCTCATTACGAATCCATAGAAACAATTCTAAACATGGGATCGCTAAGGAGATCAGGAGAAAAATTTTCTATACTGGGTATAAATTGACTTGTGATTTCAAAACAAGTCTTGAATTCGACTGTACGACTTTGTCATCAATAGTGAATGTGTGGATAACATATAAGTTGTATCAGTTGATGTTATGTCATAAGTGTCTTTCAAATCAGAAATTTTACCTATAATACTTGATATAAATTGACTTGTGATTTCAAAACAAGTCTTGAATTCGACTGTACGACTTTGTCATCAATAGTGAATGTGCAGATGACATATAAGTTGTATCTGTTGATGTTATGTCATAAATGTATTTCAAATCAAAAATTATACCTGTAAGCTATATAGGTATCGTGTTTGAATCATGTACGATTCAAAAGCCCTAAGGAAACCTAAAATGACTCTTAAACATGTGCTTCTTCGTAAAGCCTAGTAATCTGAAAGATCACAACGTGTCTCATAATGAGGCAAAGGTAGAAGTTGTTAATCCAATTAAATTAAATGGGAAAATGGTCTATGAACCTGATTGTCAAGCTCCGAATGTCAAATTGAATAGAATTCAAAGAAGACAGAGGCACAAAGATAAACTCAAACAATAAAGAAAGAGAAATTCTTATCAGAATTAAGTGATTGGTCTTGAATGACTAATGATATCCAATTAAAAGTCTATATACATATATATATACATATATATACATACATATATATATATATATATATATATATATATATATATATATATACACACACATATATATATATATATATATATATATATATATATATATATATATATATATATATATATATATATATATATATATATATATATATATATATATAGATTGAGGTTCTATTGAGAACTTTTGTGCATCGAGGCACCATTGAGAACTTTTGTGCATCGGACAATCTACCAAGGGTGCACAAAGGGCATTTAGGGGATATTAAATGTATGGAAATTATTTTTGAATTTAAATGTTTTTAAGATAATTAATAGCTAAATTTGGTATGAAAATCACCATTAACTTCTTTCCTAAAACCTCTCCCTCTTTCTCTCTATCTCTCTCTCTCTCCTCTCTCTTAGCCCCCTCTTGATTTTGAAAGAGATGAACGATATGCATGATTTATGTTTGTATGAACGATTCATGTTTGTATTTTGATGTATTTTGATTTTGAAAGATATGAACGATATGCATGATTTATTTTTGGAAGAGATGAACGATATGCATGATTTATTTTTGGAAGAGATGAACGATATGCATGTAGTTTGAATTTGTATTATTGTTGTTAATTTTGGAAGTGTAATAACTAAATAAGGATTGCATAAGTCCTGTTTTACCCCTCCGCGAATTTCATTATGTGCACTTGATGCATAAAACTTTCTATTTAATTACCCATTTGCCATTTGATCTAACCCACACATTCTTTTCATCCAAGGGCCAGTGGAGATTCTTTTGTGCCTCGTTGCACAAAAGTTCTCAATAGAACCTCCCTATATATATATATATATATATATATATATATATATATATATATATATATATATATATATATATATATATATATATATATATATATATATATATATATATATATATATATATATACATGGAATTCATATTCCATTGTCTTGTCAATAAAAGTGTTGGCTGAAACAGATAAAGTAACCCTGGACTCAGGGATTACAAATGAAAAGTCATCTCAAGTCTTGATAATAGTCAGCGCAAACCAAAAGTCTGCGAAGCGATTGATGATAATAACGTCGTCGATGAGTAAAAATGTTCGATAGAACAGATGTGAGATTCAAAAATCCACAACTGCTTTAGGATCAAAAGAAAAGAGATATAAGCGGTTTTAATAACATTGAAATGGCTAGTTATAAAAGCCAAAGAAGCAAAAAGTTGTAGAATACAGATGTTGCTCATTCAATAAACACCAATATGTTTATGTCAGATTATAGGAATTCATAGCTACCTTGTAATTCCTAAATTGCATTTATCTAAACATAGACAACTTCGAGGACGAAGTTATGGGTGGTGGAGCCCATTCTGTAACAACCTAACTTTTAACCTGACTTTTAATTTCCGTATTTGACTTAATAATGTAATTTAATTACATTATTTGTGTTGTATTCTAATTAAGTAACGAAATTATTTAATTAAGCTAAATACATGTTATGAATTATGATTAAGGAAAATGTGTTTTAAAAGAATGAAATAAGGTAAACTTTAGTGGTGAAAAATAAAAAGGGGGAAAACTTAAGAAAATATAAATACCCAAATGAAGTTTTAATTGCTCATTTTACCAAAAAGAAATCAAACATCTGCTCTTTTACTCTCCCTTTTAACCAACGACTTCAAGATTTAGTTCATCACCAATCTTGAAATAAATCAGGAATTAAGTTAAGAAATTATCAAGGAAACATCAAGCAATAAGAATTCAAGGTAAACATCATTTAATTTTTATTGTTGATTCTAAAATCATACGGTTGCTGGAAAATTTTTACACCTCAAAATGGTTGGAAATCATCAAATTGATCAACAATGTGTCTTTTGAATCTTCAAAATAAATGCATGCATGTTAATATTATAAGTTTAATTGCATCTATTAACCATTGAAGACTTAATTCCAAGTTTGAAATAAAGTCCTGAAATTATGGAAAATAGCTGTTTATTTCTTCAATTCTGTTTTAACCAAATTAAAAAGGGCTGTGAAAGTCATTTGTCCTCCAACCAATGTATTTGATGCATACATATATCTTTTGTCATCAACTAGAAGCTCTTAATTATTGTTTTTACTACAGAATTTAAGGCAAAAACAGAAAGAAATTAAAGCAGTGTGTGTTGTGTGTTTGGCATGTAAATACCGAAACCCAGAAGGGGGGGGGGGGGGGGGGGGGGTAACCAAAACCTGATAAGCACCAACCCAGACCACCTGAAACTTTAATGAAATACTACCGAAACATATATAGATACCGAAACCATGAGGTTTCGATACTCTCCAACATACCGAAACATATGCAGCAACAACATCCTTTTTAGTTTAATTTAATCATGTTCAATGCTGCTATGTGTGTGATATACGTATAAAATCAGTAACATTTCATATATATGCAGTCTTGTGTGTCGATGTATAGAAACAGAAGAAGGGACAGCCATGCTCTTTACTTTAAAAAAGAAGCAGCCTTTTTACTTCAATTCTTTGTCATTTGGATAAGTTAATGAGATGTGTGTGTGTCGAAATATAGAAAACAGGAAAGCAAGTAGCAATAGTTCAACACCTTTCTTCTTTTCCTTACATTTCCTTTTGTTTCATAAAGGAGGTATGTGGGTGTAGAGTACTTGATAGAAACAACACCTAATATATATCCATTTGTAGCTTATGTTTGTGTCCAGAGAAAATAAAACAAGACCAGCAGTCCATTCTTTTATTTCTTTTCTATAAATACCAAAATGTATATGTGAGACTTGTGTGTGTGTGTGTAACATCCTCAAATTTAAAATAATAATTAAACTATTAATTATACACTTCATCGATAAATTAGTAAATCAATTATATTAATCGATAAGTAAGATTTCATTTTTTTTATAATCATTCAAGAGAGTATATATATATATATATATATATATATATATATATATATATATATATATATATATATATATATATATATATATATATATATATATATATATATATATATATATATATGTATATATGTATCTTTACTACTAATAATGCATTTAGATGCTTGATTTTAAAATACAAGTCATGATGCATAAAGTACAACATGGTAAAGCATAAATCTAATTTTAAGACATACAATTGTTTAAAGCATAAAGTACAAGGCAATGTTGCATAATCAATGTCTATACTCCTTCAATGCAGAAAATACAACCCAATGAAACAAAAAACTGAAAAAACGAATTTGCCTCCAACAATCTGTCATCTTGGAACATGTAAAATTAATTAAATTCCACTCTCTTAAGCAACCTCTTCCACTTCTCCATGTTTCCTTTCCCACTACTCACCCACATATGTCGTTCTCCAGCAATAGCAATCACATTGATACCATGGGGCTTTTTACGCCCTTTCCAATTTTTCTCCTTACTTTTATCGGATTAGGGTTCTGATTTGATCCCTTTAAACCCTAAATCCTCTAAATTTAGCACTAATCTTCACTCTCTTGCTCTCTGAAAATAAAGATTCTTGATACTTTTTTTTTTTCTAAACTCATAACATCTCTCCAATTCGCATTTATTATTTGTTTAGGGCATTCGTTTTGATTTTGTTTCGTGTGCTGATCACACACATACACTAAATTCATCGGCTGAGTAGATGGATTTCGATGGAGGAAAACGAGTTTTTAATAGATTAGGGCCGCCAGCAGCAGAGCGATAATCGAAATCAGAAAGTATGTTACCGTTGGAGAGCTGGCAACTACAATTGGTTTCCTTGCTCTTTTTTACATAGGGATTTGTCGGCGCCGGCTAATGGAACGGCGTCGTCCAAGAGACCTTATGGTTTTGCCACGGATGATCAGCGATCGACGACGGCACGGAGGGGTGGTGGTTCTAATTATAACGGTCCTAATACGTGGGGCCACCGCGGTGGTAGAGGAGTTGTTATCAACAAGACAGATAAGATTTGCAACTACTACATACAAGGTACTTACACTTATGGGGACAAGTGCAGGAATTTGCATTCATGGTCTACCGACAATTGTTTCTCCATGTTGACTAAGCTTGAAGGTCACCAGAAGGTATACTTATACTCGAATTTGATGCCTTTTTGTGTTGTAATATACTAATATGTTGGTGGTATTGGGATTGCAATACCATTGTTTTGAGTTGCTTTTGATCTTTGCATCATTCTAATCATGTCTTTTTGTTGAATAAACTTACGTGTTAGTGGCATTGCACTACCAGCTGTTTCTGATAAGTTATACACCTGCAGTAAAGACGAGACAGTGAGGGTTTGGGATTGCCAATCTGGACAGGTTATATATGTTCACCACCGTCATAATTATCTCTTTGTTTGTGTAGTTTATAACAACCCAACACCTGTGCATCTTTATGTCCGGAACACCTTACCATTGTTTTGTTTCAGTTTAATTTTTTTGTTTGATCAAATCGAGATTCATGGAATTCAATCATATATTATGGTTGTTTTTGTTTTCGTGCAGTATGCTCAGTAAAGGTCCGTGGATGTTTGTGGGTCTGCCAAATCTTGTTATGGTAGTTCTGGAACCATTTTTAAGCTATTTTGTTTAAATTATCTTGATTGTTATTGTAGTTTATGCATCAACATTATGGTCTGATCAGTTGGTTTTATTTTTTATGTGGCATCTCTAAATCTACCACTTTAGATGTGTTAATTATGTTTTGTACTTTACAGGCTAATTGTTTTTCTTGGTATGTAATTAAAGTTATGCTATTTCAATCGTTAATCCCAATTTATATCTTAAGTTGATTTTTATTGTCATAAGGATACGTGTTTAACATTCAAAGACATACCTTAATTCATATCTTACTTTTACTTTTATCATACCCATCTTGAAGTAAATTAGATCTCAAACTGAAAACCTGCAACTTTATGTTGTCGTGTGGAATGCTTGATTCATAAAATCTTTTTCCTGTTTATTATATCTTTTGCCTTCTAAATGAAAATGGTCAATGCTTGAACTTTAGTTATGGTGTACAAGTAAGATTACTGAAATGTTTATTGTTTTTAAAGTTGCACTCTCCTTCGAGCTACCAGAAGTTCCATGACTACTTTTCTTTTAATCTTGAACTCTTTTATTAATTTTGGGCATAAAAGACAAGTAAAATTGATCTTACCATTTTAATCCAATTC
Source organism: Centrapalus pauciflorus (assembly GCA_020465985.1). NCBI lineage: Eukaryota > Viridiplantae > Streptophyta > Magnoliopsida > Asterales > Asteraceae > Centrapalus > Centrapalus pauciflorus. Next base: position 32,956 of record JAANYP010009563.1, on the reverse strand, counting down.
TTTTGTTTTCATATGTTCCAGTTTAGCTACTTGTACAAGTTCGTATTCACAATTTTGTTAATGTGTGTCTAGAGGGCAGGGGTCTCTAAATTTGTTTCTATGTTCTTTAAAATGTTTAATTAATATAGTGATCTGTAGTGGCAGAAAGTGTGGCAAATTGATGTAATATCAGTTGCAATAACACAGGCTGTAGAAAGTGTGGCAAAATGATGTACTCCCGATCACGAGCAAAGCAACTCTAACTAGGGTAGTTTGTAGAGCTTTTTTGCGAACAGATCTTGCAAAGACTTTCGGTCATTACAAAGCAAGGGTATTTTACAGCCAAAATATAAGAAATTCGTCGTTTACTTGGATGCCAGATCAACAAAACCACTCACTGGTTTGGGTTTGTCTGTTTCAAGGATTGTCCAGCAAGATCTGAAAGAAGGGATATCAAGTTTAATTTTTGCAGCTCCTCGATGTTCTGAAATTCCAAAATGGGTTGCACTTAGGGACATTTTCGAGAAAATATATAGCAAAGATTTTGTTGGAGCCGCTACTGATCTACAACCACACTGTGGCGTAAATAGGATGGTGATTATTTTTATAATACTTTTAAGATTAATATGTTTAAACTTTGTAACTTGATTCTCATTACTCACCGACTTACTAATTGAAAATGTTATATGATTGATTCTTTCGTGAATTGTCACAGCTTATTGACAAGCTCACTGTTCGAACCCCTGCTGGTGAAGTAAAGCTGAAAGTTCTGAAGGAAATAGCCAAAGAATACCAGATTGAATGGGACACAACAGAATCTGAAACGAAACTTTTCAAGCCACCTGAAAAGCTTATTGCGTGTCTCTATCCATTAATCAATTCCACCATATATTCATGTATCTTTTCCATTAAGAACAAGAATAGAAAAGATATTGATTTGTTTAGATCATCACAGATGTCAAGTGACAACCCAGGTGAAGTAGATTTTCTTTTATTTCTATATAATATGAAAATTCTATAAAATGAAACGATCAATTTTCTTTGACATATTTTGAGTATGGGTTTTCTTTCATCAACTATCTTACTCAATGTTAGTTTCTTTGATTGATTTTTAACATCCCTCACTTCAGTTGATTAAAAACTCCATAACCTGGTACTTTAGCAAATACATAAAATTTATTTTATGGTTAATGCACATAAATATCTTTTAGCTCAAGATGTTTTAATCAACTGAAGATTGGGCAGTTGGTCTATAACATTCACTTTTAGGCCGCTACATGCTTCTGTGTTTGCTTAGGTAGGTAAGGTTGCTGCTATTATTATGTAGGCATGTTGTGTTTCTTCGAAGCTTCAAATCGATTTTTATTCATGCTTTTTGGCTGTTTTTTTGCATTGGTACATGATTCATAGGTAGGTGACCGCTAATGGTTCTGGGCTTCTATTGAACAAGACGTTGTCGTCCTATTTTTTGTTGTTTAGTTGTTGTTTATGTCCCTGTGATTGATGTTCTTATGATAAGAGCATGGTTCTTGGATTATTTGTATAAAATCTTCTATCTCCAATGATGTTGGGAATCGGTTTGATTTGGATGATGGAACTACCATAACTGTTTGCTTATTTGAATATTAATTGAAATGGTTAGCTTGTATGGTTAAAGTTACGAACTGGTTTAAGTAATGTAATTAATCTCATTCTAATACAATTGGAAGAGCATTTGTAAACTTCCAAACTCTAACTCAATTCAGATGTGGTTTTAGTAATTAATGTAATTAATTCCATTTTGCTCGTAAGAGTATTTGTAGACTTCTAAGCATATGTAATCCTATTTTGATTCAGCTGGACAAATGAACCTCGATTAGAGGGTGACGGTGCTGGAAAAGTGAAGGCTATGGCCTTATGCACACCCTCAACTTTCATCTAATACCGCTATGCGATGAACGACTACTATGATTCCATGAATACACCTCGATGAACCCACGAAAGACCCAAATCAAGAAAATACACAAGGCGAATTAGATTTTTACATGTCTTTACCTGCAAATCAGTGGTTCAACTTGATTTCAAGATAAAACGTTTTTGCTCAGCTAATGTCACTTTCTTCTCATCATTTTGCTTTTGCAATCAATAACAATGAACTTTTGTTAGCAAGCCATACACTACATGAATAGAAGAAAAAGTTGTTTTCAATGAGTAAATGATATTTTTAAGATTTTATTATGTTTTACGTCTAATTAACAAAAACATACCACAAACATCATAAACATTTGAAGAAACCTTGTAATTCAAAACCGAGATTGAAAATTTGTATATTTAAAGCCTAAAACTTAAATGTAAACAGTTTCTTTTTATTTTCGTTTTGTCATTTTTTTAATTTTTTAAGTAAGCTAGATTTTATAAAATATATATAGTGCAAACTGCAAAAAAAAAAAAAAAAAAAGTAACATAATGTAAATTTTGACAACAAAAGTAACAGCAAACGTTTTAGGCTGAAAAACGATTATAAAATTCAATTTCAACAAAAAAATATCGATATCCAATTATAAAGGTAAATTTTGAATTTCACAATTCTTTTTTTTAACAAAAAGTTATAATATTTCATTATCCTTTGAAGTTCTAAAAATTAATATCATTACCTTTCACGAAAAATATTAAATTTCATGATCCTTTCTTGACCTGAAATATTTCACCATACCTGTATTATTAGAATTTATATTTTATGTTACATTTAGAAATCTCAAGCAAGAGCTAGCTACGTCAACAACAAAAATTTCTTTAGTAGTGAGAACCTTGGCAATTTCTCAATTTCTATATCACATTAGCTTGAACTTTATTGATGATATGTACGCAAAGAATGATGTACTCATGAATGAACATGTTGCCAAATGGTTACTATTTCTTGTCGCAGCCGCTTTGCGCGGGTACACAACTATATATATATATATATATATATATATATATATATATATATATATATATATATATATATATATATATATATATATATATATATATATATATATATTACCGTTATTTTACAAAACTATGAATAGATAAGTGAAACTGTAAAATCCGGCACTAAACCAGGTTAGCAACATTGACCTAATCTGTATTTAATAGCCAACTATAACCTAATCAGAGGTCATTAGAAATTAATCAAGTGATTAACAAGGTTTATTAGAAAATTCAACTCAATTAGAATCAAATTCATCGGTGCGATGAATCGGGAAATCAATTAATCCGATCAATTTACGATATGAGAGATTAATTCAACTAAGTTCATAATTAAATTATGATTAGTGACACTAATCAAACACTAATACAATTACTTAACATTAATTACGCAAGACTAAAACAATGCATCCAAATGTATTTATGACTTCTATTTTTTTAATAATACTTTAAAAACAATCATTTTGTTTAAAAGTGCATTCTACCTTTTTCATCAATGCCTTTATCATTTGAAAGACCAAACCCTTTGCCTATAAATAAGACCTCATTTCTCACTTTTTTTCCACACTTCAGACATCAAAAATCTCTCCTTTTCTCCTCTAAAAACCGGATCTATACACACACACATCAAAAATCTTTTCATTCAAGTGTTCTTCAAGATATTCAAGAGTTTTTGGTGCAAGTCTTGCAAGGATTCCAATTTCTACACAAAATCATACTCTAAACACTTCAAAGTAAGTAAATACTAACTTATTTCATCTTACATTTATGTTTATATAAGTCTTGCATAATATATATAATCACCAACAACAACAAGTTTCATAAAAACTCAAGTTTATAAATTTCTAGTTTTTGTTTTTAAGTTGTTTCTTTAAATGTGTTTATGAATATATGAACTCATCATAAAAGTGTTAATATTATGAAAACAAGTGATATATATGTGTTTTATAACGTTTATAACTTTCATACAAGTAGTCTTTGAATAAACAACAAGAATCATACGTTATTTCAAGTTTATAAACTGCGGATTTTCGGCAGAAAATTTATATCGATTTTTAAAAATCATAACTAATTCATAACTTAACGAAATGAGTTGATTCTTGTCTCAAAAGTTAGATCTATGTCTTAACTATAGATCTGGAAGTTTTCATAATTTATTTTGGAGCTTAAGACCTCCAGAAATTATTTGGGAAACCGAAAGTTTGACAGCTCAAAAATGGCCAACATAGGGTTTTTAACGAGCTTTTTCACCAACCTAAATATCTAGAAAAATGGATGTTCTTGATTCTAAAAATCCTTTATATATAGTAGTTTAATGTCCTAGAAAACCGAAGCCTAAAACATTTTGGAGCTTGGTCAAAAACAGCCTCAAAGTAGGCCGAAAAACCTCCGAAATAGCTGGAAAATTATATATATATAAACTTGACGTTTTAAGCGGGTTTTAATTATAAACATGTAATGTTGGGTGATTTAAGACATAAAAATCTATAAATATATATATTATCATATATTAGAGATATTAAGTCCCTATTATAATTTGGGGCTCGGTTAATCTCGCTTGGTGCACCATCCATCAACTTACGAAAAATAGCATTTTACGCTCGTTTTTGCCATCACAAGTTCGGTGATTCTTCATAGCCCCTATTTTCACTATCTATTGGGGTGGAAATACATGCACTGTTTTCATATGGACATTAAAACTGTTTATTTCTTATATGTATTACATGTTTGGATCCATCAGCCCTCAAATCATGAACCGTTAATTGCATTTATTTGCAAGCGCGAATATATTGTGGATAGATCTATTGGGAGTCATGTCCCCCATTCGGGTTAGTTCGGGTCGGCTAATAGCGAGTGCATATATATTCAACACACGGTATTACGTATGGGAATACTGCACAGGGCAAACTCATTTTAATTCAGCTTCGGTTATGTAATACATACACGAAATTTATGATTTTATAAATTCAACTCATCTGATAATGTCCATACAACTGGTCTTTTCGCGTAAACCTATGAGCTCACCAACAATTTGTTGACGTCTTTTAGCATGTATTTTCAGGTGTTTGAGACATGCACATTTATCGGAAGTATTCCAAGGCTTCCGTTCATTTTGGAGTCGCATCGTTTTCAAACTCGGAGATTCATTCGCATTTTTCCTGATAAACTAAATTGTGTATCTACATCTTGGTAATTTAAGAACTACTTACGCTGTATTTTGGTTATGTAAAACAATATTTATATTTGAAGTTAAATCAATGTATTTTTTAAAAACGTCCACATAGTGGTCGTTCGTTATGATTATGGTTATGCTTCCGCGACGTCACGCTTCGTTGCCAACAAGGGTAGGGGTGTGACAGATTGGTATCAGAGCCATAGTTATAGTGAACTAGGTTGCATTACTACCCTAGACTATAACTGCTACAAAAACTAAACTTTCTTCTAGAACTGTGAACACATATTTGGACCCTGATGACAATAACATGTCGAACAATATGGTTACTATCCTCTTTGACTCAGAGGATGAATTCTCACCCACGGAACATAGAAGCCAAGGTGACACTGAGGTATACTTTGGATCGGAAACCCACCCAGACTAAATCAATGACGATGTAATGGACTCGTCAAAGCATAAGGAGGGCAATTATGGCCCTGCAAATTGCTCCACCATCACCACCACATACGCCACTCTACACCCTATCCAAAAGTCATCCCAATGGACCATTAAGGAAGTTCGCCCCTAGGAAAAGGGTGTGACTAACACAACGGGAGTCTATCCCGGTACCTACTCATCGGCCAAGCCCGCCGCTGTAACGACAGGCGAACGTAAGACAGTGGGGATGGATGCCTCACATTCTCTAAGAGTGGAGAAACAAGGAAGGGATCCCAAGCCAGATAGAAACACCATCTTCTTCTCAAGTGCCGACACTTACCCAGAAACCTAAGCAACGAACGGTATCTCTGTTGGTGGCAAGAACTGCCAGACACGACCTCCAATTTCGACAAAATCCACCAAGAGGTCGGTGAGATCTTTGAAAGGATTAAGCAGGAGGCAATGCAAACCCCCAATAAACCTTAGGCCAACCAGAATGCCTAGGCAATTCAACAAGACGGAATAGACAAATTGTGACAGCGCCTAGCAGAGCGCAAAGCCCGTAATGAAGAACTAACCCAACAACTTAATGCTCTGGAGTATGAGGATACCCCGGAGGCATCTCATACTTAGTACCTTTCTACCATATTATAGTATTTCTCTAGGCTATACTATTATGGATATATCTTAGGGTATGTAAGGCTTAAGAATTTATCAAAAAATTCTGACCATATCATGTACAAAGATTAGGTATCAAGCATTTTAATGAAGAACTAAGTTTTATCTACAACTATGTGCATGAGGATATGTAGTACGACAATCTGCCTAAGAAATTTCAAACCCATAGACTTATCCTCTTATCCCAATAGATACCACTTATGCATTTCTACTATTTGATACTGGTACTGATAGGAGCTTTATATCCACTAAGTTCACTAAGCAGATAAATTCCATTCTTACGCCATTAAGTGCTACTTATGCTACTGAGGTTGATGACATTAAGACGCTTAAGAAAAATAATATAGGTCAAGGATGCTCGTTAGAATTAGTAGGCTAACTCTTTGAAACAGACTTGATGCCCGTCAAACTGGGAAGTTTTGACGTGGTCATAGGCATGGAAGGACTATAGAAAAATCGTGCGGAAATAGTGTGCAACAAGAAGACGGTTCATATACCTTTAGCCAATAAGAAGGTCCTAACTGTCCAAGGCAAAACAAGAAATATCAAAGAAAGCATCATCCCTAGCATTAGGACCCTGAAGTGTTGACAGAGTGGGAGCCAAAGGAAAAACGGCTTGAAAATATTCTTCTTATTTCTGGTTACCCTAATGTTTTTCCAGAACACATACCTGAACTCCCAACATCGAGGCAAGTCAAGTTCAAAAATCGGCCTAGTATCAGGTGTTGCACCAGTGGCTCGAGGACCATGTCGATTGGCCCCATCAATAGTGTAAGAATCGTCCAACCAACTGTAGTACCTCTTAGATAAAAGGTTTATCAAACCGAGTTCCTCGCTTTGGAGGAGCTCCAGTTTTGTTCATAAAGAAGAATGATGGAATTTTCAGAATGTGCATTAATTAACAAGAGCTGAATAAACTAAAAGGATCGATACCCGCTCACAAGGACCAATGACTTGTTTGACCAAACTCCAATAATTAAGCTTCTATTAGAAGATCGACCTAAGGTCTAGTTATCATCAGGTTAGAGTTCGCAGGAAAGGTATTCCAAAGACAGCTTTCAGATTCCGTTTCGGTCATCGTAAATTCCTATTAATGACATTTGGATTAACCAGTGCCCCCGACGGTACTCAAGGACCTCATCGGGTGTGCAAACCTTATCTAGGCAAATTCGTGATTGTATTCATGAATGACTTTTAATATACTCACAAAACAAGGAGGACCACGAGCAAACATTTAAGACTAATTCTAGAGTTGTTGAAGAAGGAACAACTATAAGCCAAGCTTTCTAAGTTTGACTAAGATAGGTGAAATTTCTCGATCACGTGATCAATAGTAAAAGGATCCAAGTCGACCCCGCAAAGATCGAGGCTATCAAGAATTGGTCAACCCTTAGAACCCCCATAGAGATACGACAGTCCTTAAGACTTGCCACTTATTATAGGCAATTATCAAAATTTTCTCAAAGATCACCGGAGCTCTAACAGAATTGACCCGAAAAGACATTAAGTATGATTGGGGCGAGGATCAGGAGACGTCATATCAGTTATTAAAGCACAAACTGCACAGTGCGCTTATTTTATCCAAGAGAAGCAAGAAATTTATAGATGTTGGTACACCCTGTGTGACGATAGCAGTCTAAGTGTGCTAGCATTTTGGTTCAAGTAATATAACAAAGTATTAGATATTTGATGTATGTGTTTATATATGTTTGATGGTTATTGATTGTGTGTTTGAACTTGATGTAATGTATTACAAGAAGTTCAAACATAAAATCCAAAGATTAAGTCAAATATAAGTTCAATCATATAATCAAATATAAGTTGAACATGAGAAATTCGAATTTAGTAACAAATTCGAATTTAACATGGAGACAGATTCGAATGTGATCTATAGGGCAGATTCGAGATTGTCAAGGGGACAAACTCGAATGGGCCTTGGGCCTGATTCGAGTTTGGCCCATGACAAACTCGAATGAGCCTCTATAATTAGTGATTAACTCGAATCATTAGGGGACTTTTGCAGAATTCGTGTGAGATTAAGCAAAAGGGCGATCTCGAGTTTATCAGCTTTGTGAGTGTTCTTTCGGAGAGAATCATCTCGTAAGTGCGTTCGTGTTCGTCCGTACAACGTGATGATAGTCTCCGTGTTCCGTGTGAGAGTTGTTTCCGTCTAGCCGTTAACGAGGACTCCGCACTCGTTGACGGTGTCGCGTCTAGATAGATTTGTAGAGTCGACACCTTACAAGTGGTATCAGAGCCTAAGGGGTGTTCTTCGTGTTCATAAAGATACATCCTAGGTTTCTTGGTGCTTTTGGATGGTTAATCTCTCAAGATTTCGTGTTTTTAGACCTTACAAATTGGGATCCGGGAAATACTTTGTTGTTTTTCACGTTTTTGTTCGAAATCAATATTTTTTTTTGTAAAAATATTGATTTAATCTGCAAAACGTTAAAAAATCGAGGTATTAGCCGTTTCTCGAATTTGCGGCGCTCGAAACTGTTAGGAGTCATTACGGTTTTGCTTAGTTTCGAGTCTAACCAAATATCCACTCCTTTCGAGTTTGCTAAAGAGTGTTTCGAGTTTAGAGTTTCGAGTTTGGACTAAAGTCGAGAAGGGCCTTCGACTTTGACTGTGTTTCGAGTTTGCTTGGACCTTCGAGTTTGAGACTTTCGGATTTGTCACCCATTTCGAATTTAACTAAATTTAAGAACTTAAATCGAATTTAATCCCAAAATAGGTTTAAACTTAATTATATTCGAAGTTACCTAAATTCGAAAGAATTAACTTAAATTAATTTCGAATTAAATTTATTAAGTTAAAATTCAATTACCTTTGAAACAATGACAAATCTTCAACGGTTTCTGGAAATGGATCATGAGGTCGGGAAAGCTAATACTCCGCCTAAGCTGATGAAACTTGAAGACTATTACTGGTGGAAAGATCGGTTTGCCGACTTTGTGCGCTTCAACGACATGCGTATGTGGATATGTATCGACGAGTGATACATTCCACCAACTGCTAAGATAGAGGGGCGACAGAAGGTTGTCACGTATTCGAAAATGAAGGACGATGACAAAAAGCTGTTTGAAGCTAAGAACCGCGCATACGCTATCATACGAATGGCATTACCTCAGGACATACTACACACATTCCACAATCAATAGACATCTAAAGAGATTTGGGAGACGTTGGAAAAGAGGTGTGAGGGTAATCCGAGGGTTCGGAGGAAGCGTATGGAGTTGTTGAAACAACAATTTGCGATTTTCAAGGCTTTGAAGGATGAAAAGCTGGACGACACCATCACACGCTTTTATCATCTGCTGACAGAGCTAGAAAGTCATGATATCGAGTATAGCGACACAGAAAAGAATAATAAGCTTTTGGATGCCTTACCAGCCAAATGGGCGATGTACGTGGCTATGATTAAGCTTGATGAGGATAAGTACTATACTAAATCTTTGGAGGATGTGGTGGGAACGCTGAGGGCGTATCACTTCGAGTTACTGAAGGCAGAAACAGATTATGAGCAAGTCCAAAATCCGGCCATGTATTTTGGAAAATCAAAACCTTCAGTGGCAGCTGATATGAAGACTGCTACAGCCTTCTTCACCGGAGAAACGTCGTCACCAGCAGAGACTGACGACACACAGAATCGAGCTTTCTTAGGGTTTGGTAGACCGGAAGAATAGCAACATCAGGAAACACCTGCATCAACATCTCAGCGTTACTCTAAGATGCCCATGAGCGCTAAATCGGCCGAAAAACATTTGAATTTATTGGCGTCATTTGTGGCCGCATATGGAAACTGTGTTCAGGGTAAAATAAATGATCCTGCTCTCTGGGATGAAGATTACGATCACGTAGACCCTGATGACCTTGAGGAGATGGATCTCAAATGGCAACTGGCCATGGTAACCCAACGGGTTAAGCGATTTATCAAGCGCACGGGAAGAAATCTGAACATGAATAACAAAGGAATTGGCTTTGATAAGTCCAAGCTCAAATGCTACAACTGTCAAGGCTTTGGACACTTCGCCAGAGAGTGTCAGAGACCGAAGGTAGATAATTACCAAGGGCAGAATCAAAATCAAGGATAGTATCAGAACCAATCTCAACAGAGATATCTTCCGAGTTCATCATCCAGTCAAGCAAACATAGCTGGTCTGTTATCTAACGTCACATCAGACAGACAGCTGGACGGTACTTACGACTGGAGCTCACATCCGGAATCTAACGCTGAAGCCTTTATGGCTGAAGTTACTGAGAGTGGATGTGAAGGGGAAGAGCAGAACACAAGGGACAGCAGTCAACAAGAAAGCAGTCCGATGTGGGTGGAGAAGTCGGATGATCAGACACTTCTGGAGTTTGCCGCTCAAATGGCCAACGTAGAAACAGATGATACAAAGGTAAGTCTGACTTTCTCTCTTTTCCATGATTTGTGTGTTTTATGTGCTACTTCTAACGATAGGTTAAACTTAGTACTGGAATCACATAAAAATATATCTGCTCAAAATGAATCATTAAAATCAGATAATGCTAACCTGATTGACATTAAGCAAGATCTTAGGGATAAGCTAAAGGCTGATGCACAAGATGTCATAGTTCTAAAAGACAAGCTGAGTGAGTAGTGTGTTAGATTAGAACTGATGTATGAGCATGTAGAGGCTTTGACCAAAGATCTTATGTAACAACTGGCCTAAAAATAAGGTATGAAACTCAAAAATTAAACTAATATAAAACTCGAATAATGAAGTAATAAACTCGAATGAAGTTATATGAATCTCGAATCATATAATCAATAAACTCGAATGATATTACATGAAACTCGAATCGTGTAAGTGTAAACTCGAATGGTGTTGTCTGAAACTCGATTAGTAAAGATCTAAACTCGAATAACACTTTGATGAAACTCGAATAAAGAAACAAGAAACTCGGGCAATGTTGTATAAAACTCGACTATAGCTATATGAAACTCGAATGACAAAGGCATAAAACTCGATCAAAGTGTGATAAAACTCGGGCATAATGTTATAAAACTCGATTGACACTGCAACAAACTCGATTCACACTTGAATCGAGTTTAACCTTCCAGAAATTTTTCTAAGTATGTATGTATAAATACGGTGATAATAAATGCTGCCACCTCTTTTGCACGCCTTTTTGTACTTTTATTAATATAAAAATTGAAAAGCCATACAACTTATCACTCTAATAAGTAAGTTGTCCTTTAAAGGACAACTAGCTTGTACTTTTGTATTATTATATTAATAAACAACATACAACATACAATCATAACAATCGGCCACACCTTTTTGATAAACACTCAACCGGTTTTACCTTTTCACTTTTCATCATCATAATTATTTTAAATTTCTTTATCATTAATTTAAATAACCGATTTTTCTTCTATAAGTAGAAGCCAACACTCATTTCCAAAAATCACACCAACTCACAAACTCTCTCAAAACAAAATCGGCCGAAAATTCAAGTGTTCTTCAAACCTTTGTAAGTTTTCTTATTTACTTTATTTTCCACCTTAAAAATTTATAAAACATGAGAAATTAAATATATTTACTAGAGTATAATACTTTTCATTTACAACTCGGTTTTCATAATACTCGTGAAATTTTCCATACAAAATATATGAATACCCTTTCATAATGATGCACATGCTCGTATATATATGTATGCATTTTCGTATATATATAAATACATATGTACATACGTATGCATGCATGCATCAAAATGTCCTTGGAAATAAACTACTTAAAATCCTTTTTGTAAATCGGAATTAATACAACAAATTATATTTTTAAATAAATTACTTGAACATAACTACAAATCAGTATCAACATATAAAATCCTACGAAATTATTTATACATCACCCCCAAGTACATAAAATATTCAAACCTCGGAGGAGGAGGACCCCTCGGAAGATCCGATGGAGGAATCCGAAGAAGAGCCAATGGAGGAAGAGGATCCCTCACCACCGACGGTCCCTACTCGCGTCCCATACCACCCGGCCGAACCATCATAGAAGCCGTATAGGCCTTACCCTAACGACCCAAAGATGTTGTACGCACCCCGGAAACGGGTAAACATACCAAGAAGGGAGTCTATCCTGTCCCGACTCCCCAGCCCAATCCCCCGACATCACACCGACGGGTAGACGCCCGGCGATGGACTTGGATACCAGAGACCCTCCGCGAGTGGAGGCAGATGGAAGGAATTCCTCCTACTTTTGAGATCGGAGGACCATCCTCCGCACCTGTCTCATCGCTCACCCAAGAGCCTGCCGATCAGACCATACCACTTTTGATCGCAAGGTCTACCAGGCATGACCACCAGATTCGGTCACTTAACCTGGATATCGGGGAGATGACCGCTCGTTTAGAGCGGGAGGAGTTGCAAAACTCCAACATATATTGGGCCAATCAGCATGCCCTTGCTATACAGCAGGACGGACTGAATGAGCTTCGGCAACAACTAGCCGAAAGCCAAGCCCGGGTCGAGGAGCTGACGCTGCGCCTCAGTGCGATGGAAAAGGGAGAGACCCCTGATCACTCCCACACCTAGTACTTTTCCATTTCCTTTGTATTAGTAGGAAAAATATCATGTAATAGCATAGGATAAAAATTTTCGGGTAATAACCCGCCCCTAATGTAAGAAAAATTTCGAATGATTAATGAAAATTCCCAAGATATTTATGAGATTGTGCTTGATGATTATAGTATTGTGCTGCATCTTTAAGATTCAACTTCTTACACTATGATCTTCTTTAAACTTCAAGATAATGCCGCCAAAACGAGCAATGAATGCAGCTGACATTGAAGAGCTTGTGGCACAAAGGGTGGCTGCTGCCATAGCTACCTACGAGGCAAACCGGAATAGCACAGCCAATGGGGATGGTGGTGCCAGTCGCACCACGGGAAGAACTGAAACTCACACGAAAGGTTGTGGGATTAAAGGGTTTTTAAGTTGCAAACCCCGGTGTTTCAATGGAACCGAAGGAGCAGTCAGTTTGATCCGTTGGTTTGAAAAATTAGAATCCGTATATCGTGTCAGCGGGTGTGCTGAAGGAGACAAGGTGAAATTTGCTACTCACACCTTGCAAGATAGCGCTCTCACATGGTGGAATTCCTACGTCCAGTCCGTAGGTATTGACGAAGCCTACCAGCTCACGTGGTCCACGTTGAAACAGATGATGACGGACGAGTACTGTCCGAGAAACGAACTCCAGAAAATGGAATCGGAGTTCTGGAACTTATCAATGAAAGGAACGGACATTGCAGGATATACCAACCGATTCCATGAACTAAGTATCATATGTCCGCAAATGGTAACTCCGGAATACAAGAAGATTGAACGCTATATTTGGGGACTCGCTCCTCAAATACAAGGAAACGTTACAGCCTCCAACCCATCCACCATACAGGACGCCATCAGAATGGCCAACAATCTTATGGACCAGGTATCCCGGAGGAACGAAGCCAAAGCCGGGGAAAACAAGAGAAAGTGGGAAGAAAAGACCGGAAAGAACGCGGGTTCACAGTCCAAGAAGCCCGAGACCGTTAAAGCCTATGTAGCAGGAGTTGAGCCAAGGAGAGGCTATGCCGGTACCAAGCCTTTTTGCACCAAATGCACCTTCCACCACAACCCTGGCCCCTGTCCAACCCAATGCGGAAAATGCAAACGTTTGGGCCATATGGCCAAAGATTGTAGATCCGGAGCCCCGGGTGCCAGTGGTAGCAACCCGAGGGGTTGTTTCGAATGTGGCGCAACTGGACACACCAAGAGTGAGTGTCCGAAATTGAGGAACGAAGGAGGAGCTCAGGGGAGAGCATTTGTGTTGGGAGCAGGAGACGCTCGTCAGGACCCCCACGTGGTATCAGGTACGTTTCTCCTAAACGATATTTACGCTTACGTACTCTTTGATACTGGGGCTGATAGGAGCTTTATATCTGATAAGTTTAGCCAGCAGTTGAATGTTACTACTCTTCCCTTAGACAACTCATATACAATAGAACTGGCGGATGGCAAAATAATAAAGGCAAGTAGTATCATTAAGGAATGCACACTAAAGCTAGCAGATCACTCCTTTAAGATAGACTTAATGCCTATAGAACTCGGAAGTTTTGATGTGGTGATTGGTATGGACTGGTTGTCACATAACCAGGCTGAGATTTTGTGTGGTAAGAAAGTGGTGCGAATACCACTCAGTAAGAAGAAAGTCCTCACGGTCCAAGGGGAAAAGAAGAACCGACAATTGAATGTCATATCCGGCCTAAGAACATTAAAATGTCTTAAGAAGGGTTGTCATGCAGTGTTGGTCCAGATCGTAGAAAAAGAGTCGAAGGAAAAACGACTTGAAGATATTCCAGTAGTACGTGACTACCCGAAAGTATTCCCGGAAGACTTGCCTGGGCTTCCTCCAGCTAGGCAAGTAGAATTTCAAATCGATTTGGTGCCAGGAGCTGCACCGGTCGCAAGAGCCCCATATAGGCTCGCACCTTCTGAGATGCAAGAACTATCCAGTCAATTGCAAGAATTGATGGATAAAGGATTCATTCGACCAAGTTCCTCACCTTGGGGAGCTCCGGTTTTGTTCGTTAAAAAGAAAGACGGATCCTTCAGAATGTGCATAGACTACCGAGAGCTAAACAAGTTAACAGTAAAGAACCGCTACCCTCTCCCTAGGATTGATGACCTGTTCGACCAGCTACAGGGATCTAGCTTCTACTCAAAGATTGATCTGCGCTCCGGTTATCATCAAGTAAAAGTTCGGGAAGAAGATATCCCCAAGACGGCATTCAGAACTCGTTATGGACATTACGAATTCCAGGTGATGCCATTCGGTTTAACCAACGCACCAGCCGTATTTATGGACCTCATGAATCGGGTGTGTAAACCATATCTGGATAAATTTGTAATAGTGTTCATAGACGATATCCTAATCTATTCCAGAAGTAAAGAAGAGCATGAACAACATCTCAAGTTGATCTTGGAGTTGTTAGAGAAAGAGCAGCTATACGCCAAATTTTCAAAATGTGAATTTTGGTTGCGAGAAGTAAAATTCCTTGGGCATGTGATCAACAGTCAGGGAATTCAGGTTGACCCATCAAAGATCGAGGCCATAAAGAACTGGGCAATCCCTAGAACCCCTAAAGAAGTCCGCCAATTTCTAGGACTTGCCGGTTATTATAGGCGATTCATTGAGAACTTCTCAAAGATAGCAGGTTCCTTAACGGAGTTGACCCATAAGGATGTGAAATACGTCTGGGGTGAAGAGCAGGAAAAGGCGTTTCAGCTGCTTAAGCAGAGGTTGTGTAGTGCACCAATTCTGTCCCTACCCGAAGGGACTGAAAATTTTGTAGTCTACTGTGATGCCTCGCACAACGGATTAGGTTGTGTGCTCATGCAAAGGGACAAGGTCATCGCTTATGCATCACGACAGCTCATGATTCACGAGGTAAACTATACGACTCATGACCTGGAACTGGGAGCAGTGGTGTTTGCTCTCAAAATATGGAGGCACTATTTGTATGGAACCAAGTGCACGGTGTTCACGGACCATAAAAGCCTCCAGCATATTCTGAATCAGAAAGAGTTAAATATGTGGCAACGACGTTGGGTGGAACTTCTTAGCGACTATGACTGCGAGATTCGCTACCATCCAGGAAAAGCAAATGTCGTAGCTGACGCCCTATGCCGAAAGGAACGGGTTAAGCCATTGAGAGTCCGAGCTTTGGTCATGACTATACAGCCAAACCTAAACTCTCAAGTCCGAGAGGCACAAGAAGAGGCAGTCAAGGAGGATAATCTGCTGAATGAAGCATTGAGAGGCATGGATAAGCAGTTTGAAATTAAGTCAGATGGATGTCGATACTTCATGGGCAGAATTTGGTTACCGAAATTTGGAGGCGTAAGGAAACTGGTCATGGATGAAGGGCACAAAACAAGATATGCTATTCATCCAGGGTCGGACAAGATGTATCACGATTTGAAGGGATCATACTGGTGGCCAAACATGAAGGCTGACATTGCTACTTATGTCAGCAAGTGCTTACCGTGTTTAAAAGTTAAGGCTGAGCATCAAAGGCCGTCAGGATTGCTAGTCCAGCCAGAGATACCCCAATGGAAGTGGGAAAATATCACCATGGATTTTATCACTAAGTTGCCAAGGACTTCTGGAGGTTATGACACCATCTGGGTGATCGTGGATCGGCTGACCAAGACCGCACACTTCCTGCCAATTAAGGAGACTGACAAGATGGATAAGTTAACACGAACCTATCTTAAGGAGGTCGTCTCAAGGCATGGGGTGCCAGTATCCATTATATCAGACAGAGACAGCCGATTTACGTCAAGGTTCTGGCAATCATTGCAAGAAGCACTAGGAACGCGTCTGGATATGAGTACAGCCTATCACCCGCAAACGAACGGTCAGAGTGAGAGAACGATTCAAACATTGGAAGATATGCTAAAGGCATGTGTCATCGACTTTGGAAAAAGTTGGGACAGACACCTGCCATTAGTTGAGTTTTCTTATAACAACAGTTATCACTCGAGCATTAAGACCGCCCCATTCGAGGCACTCTATGGACGAAAGTGTCGATCACCTCTTTGTTGGGCTGAAGTAGGGGATAGTCAGATTACTGGACCTGAAATCATCCAGGAAACTACAGAGAAGATAGCCCAGATTCGGAACCGATTGAAGATTGCGCGGGATCGACAGAAGAGTTATGCAGACATCCGACGGAAGGAATTGGAATTCCAAGAGGGAGATCAAGTGATGCTGAAAGTCTCGCCTTGGAAAGGCGTAATCCGTTTTGGAAAACGAGGAAAACTCAATCCTCGTTATATCGGACCATTCAAAATCACCAGAGGAATTGGCCCGGTAGCTTACCGACTCGACCTACCCCCAGAGCTTAGTAACGTTCAGAATACCTTCCACGTATCCAATCTTAAGAAATGTCTGGCTGATGAATCACTCGTGATACCCATGGACGAGCTGGAGATAGACGATAAGTTGAATTTCATTGAGCAACCAGTGGAAATAATGGACCGAGAAGTCAAGAAACTCAAGCACAGTCAAATTCCAATAATAAAGGTCCGATGGAACTCTAAACGAGGTCCTGAGTTTACTTGGGAACGCGAAGATCAATTCCGAGAGAAGTACCCCCAGCTGTTCTTAAAAGTCCAAGCAGAGGAGAACACGAGCTAATTTCGGGACGAAATTCCTTCAACAGGGGGAGACTGTAACAACTGGCCTAAAAATAAGGTATGAAACTCAAAAATTAAACTAATATAAAACTCGAATAATGAAGTAATAAACTCGAATGAAGTTATATGAATCTCGAATCATATAATCAATAAACTCGAATGATATTACATGAAACTCGAATCGTGTAAGTGTAAACTCGAATGGTGTTGTATGAAACTCGATTAGTAAAGATCTAAACTCGAATAACACTTTGATGAAACTCGAATAAAGAAACAAGAAACTCGGGCAATGTTGTATAAAACTCGACTATAGCTATATGAAACTCGAATGACAAAGGCATAAAACTCGATCAAAGTGTGATAAAACTCGGGCATAATGTTATAAAACTCGATTGACACTGCAACAAACTCGATTCACACTTGAATCGAGTTTAACCTTCCAGAAATTTTTCTAAGTATGTATGTATAAATACGGTGATAATAAATGCTGCCACCTCTTTTGCACGCCTTTTTGTACTTTTATTAATATAAAAATTGAAAAGCCATACTACTTATCACTCTAAAAAGTAAGTTGTCCTTTAAAGGACAACTAGCTTGTACTTTTGTATTATTATATTAATAAACAACATACAACATACAATCATAACAATCGGCCACACCTTTTTGATAAACACTCAACCGGTTTTACCTTTTCACTTTTCATCATCATAATTATTTTAAATTTCTTTATCATTAATTTAAATAACCGATTTTTCTTCTATAAGTAGAAGCCAACACCCATTTCCAAAAATCACACCAACTCACAAACTCTCTCAAAACAAAATCGGCCGAAAATTCAAGTGTTCTTCAAACCTTTGTAAGTTTTCTTATTTACTTTATTTTCCACCTTAAAAATTTATAAAACATGAGAAATTAAATATATTTACTAGAGTATAATACTTTTCATTTACAACTCGGTTTTCATAATACTCGTGAAATTTTCCATACAAAATATATGAATACCCTTTCATAATGATGCACATGCTCGTATATATATGTATGCATTTTCGTATATATATAAATACATATGTACATACATATGCATGCATGCATCAAAATGTCCTTGGAAATAAACTACTTAAAATCCTTTTTGTAAATCGGAATTAATACAACAAATTATATTTTTAAATAAATTACTTGAACATAACTACAAATCAGTATCAACATATAAAATCCTACGAAATTATTTATACATCACCCCCAAGTACATAAAATATTCAAACACGTATTATGATGATATTGACCCGAACTCGTAAAAATATTAGGACGAGTCTCAACCATTCAAACAAGTGTTCAACTCAGATCCAAAAACATCATCAAAAATCAACAAGGTGAGTCTTCATAGTCCCATTTTTCACATTATTATGTTTTGGGATGAAATGCATGCTTCGTTTTTATATGGACACAAAAACTTCTCGATTCTATTATGTATTACATATGTGATTTCCGCCCTTATATCATGAAATCGTTAGTTGCATTTGTTTGCAAGCGCGAATATATTGTGGATAGATCTATTGGGAGTCATGTCCCCCACTCGGGTTAGTGGTTTAGCTAACTGCGGGTGCATATATATTCAACACACGGTATTACGTATGGGAATACTGCTCGGGGCAAACTCATTCTAATTAAGCTTCGGTGACATGATGGTTTATGTAATACATACACGGAATTTATGATTTTATAAATTCAACTCATTTGATAATGTCCATACAACTGGTCTTTTCGCGTAAACCTATGAACTCACCAACAATTTTTGTTGACATATTTCAGTATGTATTTTCAGGTAATTAAGGCAAGTGTTCCTTCGGATACACCAACTTTCAAGCTTCCGCATTTCATGGAGTCGCATGCATATTTCGAAACTAACGGAGATTTGACTGCATTATTTTTGGACGCATTAATTATGTATCAGAATCTCTGTATTACGCGAACTTCATTCCTTTCATTTTGTAAAACATTAATACATTTTTAAATTTTAATGATGTAATATTTCGAAAACGTCCATATAGTGGTCGTTCGTTATAATTATGGTTACGCTTCCGCACTCGTCACGTCTCGCTGCCAACCAAGGTAGCAGGGTGTGACATCTTACAATCAAAGAAGTAGAGCTAGTTGAATCTAAGGTGAAGGTAGCAGAGGCTAATAGTAAGCTAGAAAAGTTTAGGAACTCAAGTCTGAACCTAGGGAAAGTTTTAGATGCTCAACGCCAATCTACAAAGCCTGTAGGTCTAGGATTTCATGAGATTCCTCCACCATTTAATGCCAACTATGTGCCTCAACCTCAGGAGAAAACTGAGAAATCAGTAGATTTAGAGGACATACCTGAACCAGTGTCTGAGCCTGTAAAGGAAAATACACCTAAGGTGACTGATACAAACATCAAGATTAAGAAAGTCAAATTTGTGTCTTCCTCTAGTGAAACACCTGCAGGAAAACATAAAATTGATTTTAATGATCAGGATGATGAACCAGTCACAATAGATGCTAAAAAAGACCCAGACACTAGTGAGACACCTAAGTCTAAGGGCACACACAAGAAGTCCATTGACAAGATGTCTTGCTTTAGATGTCATGAAAAGGGGCATGTTGCTTCTAACTGTCCGCTTAGGAAAATTGACGTTACACCTAAGACAGGGAAGCCAACACAAACTAAGCCTTCAACAAGTTTGGCGAGCACTAGTAGTTCTTGGAGTACCGAGAAAACTGTGCAGGCTGCACCAAAACAGGTTGTGAATCAATTACCGGTAAAAGGTGGACCAAAAGAAGTGGTTAGGACTAATTCACCGAATCGAGTCGTTAATCAATCTAGGTCTGGACCTCAACAACAATATAGGAGCACAACACCTAGCAGAGCATACACTCCAGTTAGGTCACACACTCCTGTTAGACGTCACACACCGGTTAGAGCTCAGGGATCTCAATCCGAAATGCAATATAATCGTAATTATTCAAGAGCTCCACAACAAATGCCTACTCAAAGGCAAAGAGTGAATTTACATCACTCGGCACCACAACAAACTCTAGTTCAACGACCCAAGTCACCTGAAAGGCGAGATGAGTATTTGAAAGAGTTTAGGTATGTGGACGAGAATGGTATAACCTAGTCAGTTATGGCTTGGGTTCCCCATGATAACTAACCTATTTTCTTTCATGTGCAGGAGATAACCACAGGTCCAAACAACAAATGGTTCGTCGACAATGGATGCTCCAACAAAAGGAGTATAGGTGGTAGTTGGTATTGTTTACTTATCACTGACGATTACTCACGATTTTCTTGGGTTTTCTTTCTAGGTACAAAGGAAGAGACTGCATCCAAGCTCATCGGGTTCTTAGACCAAGTGGAGAATTCCTATGGAACACGGGTTAAAAGGCTTCGTGGTGATAATGGAACTGAATTTAAAAACACTGTTATTGGTGTATATTGCCTATCAAAGGGCATAGTGCATCAATTTAGTGCACCCTATGAGCCACAACAAAATGGGGTGGCCGAACGAAAAAACAGGACATTGATTGAGGCACAGCTAGGACTATGCTTTCGGATTCAAAGCTTCCTACCATGTTTTGGGGGGAGGCAGTGAATACCGCATGTCATATTTTAAACCGGTTCCTAACTGTCAAATCTTTGAACAAAACCTGTTATGAAATTTTGAATAATCGGCCACCTAATTTAACTGGCTTCGAACCGTTTGGGGTACCATGTACTTTATTGCGAACAAAACATCAACCTAAGTTTGGTGAAAAGGCTGACGAAGGATACTTCCTAGGTTATGTGCCGAACTCACCAAACAAACGGGTTTTTAACAAAACGAATGGTACTGTAGAGATTGTGTATAACATTGAAGTCACAAGTTATACACATGAACCCCAAACAGGTCCGGAATGGATATTTGACTATGATAAATTGTTTGAGTCATTTAACATTCCTCTGGATGAAAATGCAGGTACGATCGAAAAGGACATGGCGACGTTGAATCTGAATGACGAAGGTCATACCTTTCCGAGGACTACATTTCAATCCACATCCGAGCCTACTTCGACTGAAGATGGATCTCCAGAAGTCACTGATCCAGAATCGCCTTCAACTGAGAATCAAACTCAGACAACAAATTCCAACTCTGAGGAAACTGTCCACGAGGAGGAACATGAGAAATCTGAGGTTGTTCCCCCATTAGGTGAAATAGGATCTAACTTAGGAGATAATCTGAGAGTTGACGAGATAGAGACATCTGGGATCAACAAGAACCTTCCTATAGAAGCATCATAGGAAATCCTCATGAGGGTGTGAGGACTAGGAGTAGTTTAAATAACAACACTGTGTTGTTGTCGATGATAAATGACTCCGAGGCCTATCATACCTGCCTCTATTCTTGTTTTATCTCGCAAGTAGAGCCGAAAAATGTGCAAATGGCACTAAAGGATAACTCCTGGGTTGAAGCGATGCAGGAAGAACTCTCTCAGTTTAGGAAACTAGAAGTCTGGGAGTTAGTTCCATTACCTCGAGGGGAAATAGCAATAGGAACCAAATGGGTTTTTAAGTGCAAAAGAGACGATCGAGGTATAGTCACTCGCAACAAAGCTAGGTTAGTTGTAAAGGGTTTCAACCAAGAGGAGGGAATCGATTACAATGAGGTGTTTGCGCCAGTAGCAAGGCTGGAAGCAATTCGTTTGTTTCTGGTTTTTGCTTCCTTCAAGGGATTTATGGTATATCAACTAGATGTTAAGAGTGCTTTCCTCTATGGGAAAGTGAAGGAACTGGTATATGTAGAACAGCCACCCGGATTTACAGATCCAAAATATCCAGACAGAGTATATCGATTAGATAAGGCTCTGTATGGATTGCATCAAGCACCAAGGGCGTGGTACGAGACTTTATCCAACCATCTGTTAGAGAACGGGTTTGAAAGGGGTAGGATAGATAGTACGCTGTTCGTTAAGCGAAAGGGAGAACACTTTATCTTGGTACAAGTGTACGTCGATGATATTATCTTTGGATCATCAGACGAACAAATGTGCAAGGATTTTGAAAAGGTGATGAAGTCAAAATTCGAGATGAGTGCAATGGGTGAGTTGAATTTCTTTTTGGGGTTGCAAGTTGACCAGAAGAAGGAAGGAATGTTTATCCATCAGACGAAGTATGTCTACGACATATTCGAACGCTTCGGGATGGAAGGGACGAAACTGACAACCCATTTCAGCACGCCGATTCAAGTGAATCACAATCTCGGACCGGGTACTGAAAGTGATATCGATGTGGATCCGACGTTATATCGGACCATGATTGGATCACTTATATATTTAACTGCTTCAAGACCTGACATTATGTTTGCTGTGTGTAATTGTGCTAGGTTTCAAGCTAATCCGAAAGAGATGCACATGAAAGTTGTGAAGCGGATTCTACGATACCTCAAGTCGAAACCGAAGCTGGGACTTTGGTATCACGCGGAGGGAAATCTAGAGTTGGAGGCGTTCACGGATTCAGACTACGGAGGATGAAGCTTGACGCGCAAGTCAACAACTGGAGGTTGTCAATTCCTTGGAGGGAGACTCGTTTCCTGACAATGCAAAAAACAGACGTCGGTAGCTGTGTCAACGGGCGAGGCCGAGTATGTTGCTGCTGGTAGTTGCTGCTCACAGGTTCTGTGGATACAAAAATAATTGCGGGATTACGGTTTGGCTTACACTCAAACTCCCATTAGGATAGATAACCAATCTACAATTGCTATAACAAATAATCCAGTTAAACACAGTAAAACAAAGCACATAGACATAAGGCATCATTTTATACGTGATTGTGCTGAAAAGAACTTAATCAAGTTGGTAAAAGTGGCAACGGATGATAATAATGCTGATTTATTTACCAAAGCCTTTGATAAGTCACGGTTTGAATATTTGATTCAACTAAATGGAATGTGCAACCCAGAGTAAATTGACCTTAGTAGAATTTTTATTTTTGTTTATAGCTGTAGTCTTTCTTTCTTTTTATAGTAAGTTTGCTAAGTTAGGATAGTTTCTATTTTCAGTAAGTTAGTAGGTTAGATTATTTTCTTGCTATCTCTTATGAAAAACAAAAAAAAAAAAGAAAGAAAGAAAACCATAAAAAGTTCAAAAAAAGAGAATATCAGAAAAAGAGTTAAGTCTTAGAAACATAGGTTCAAAGTGACGAAATTAGCACAGTCGTTACAAACTCTAAGTGTTTAGGCTTTCACACATAATGCACCTAAAACTCTATGTGTTATACATTATTTTAGTTTGTTGTGTTGGTAGGCATAATACATATAGGAAGTCTCAAGGCTAATAAAATATTCAAGAAAAAGTCAAACGTGTCACTAACCTAGATTTATGACCAATCGGTCTTAATTTTTATGTACGAGACATACAAACTTTGATTATAAATGAGGTATGCAAACTTTCTGGGGATGTATAGCAACATCAAATACATCTTAAAATGGAAAGCATAGAAAAATCATACAGAACTGAGAGTCAAAAACACGTAACTCTGTTGTACGTAAGTACAGACCTGTTGCCTCTGTTTTGATTCGGGTTAGCAAGATAAGTCGCTTTGTTGTACGTCGGTACAGACCTGTCACCGCTGTCTTGCTAGCTTTAAAAATAAACTTTAAGTCAAACTAAGACACTTTGTTGTATGTAAATACAGACCTGTGTCCGATGTTTGTCTTTTAAAGAAAGTTTGCAAATACCAAAAGTTAGAATCATTGTCTGTATGCCTTGATCATAAAAGTATGTCTATGTCTGAGTCACGTAAGATAATTTCATGATAAATAAACATGCCAAGGGATATTCCGAAATGTAGCATGTTTAAAGGGGTAAATACCAACAATCGGCTAAAAGTGTATGTCACGCCAAACAATCAAAGGAATCAAAAATTCCTAAGTGTGAAAGTTTAAGTACTGAAAGTGAGTATCTGACACTGCTATCTGATTGAACCTTTCTTTGATTATGCTCGTCAAAAATATTTTGTTAAGTGTTTAGCATAGGTTGTACATTTTAAATAAATGTAGGTTAAGTCTAAGTTTTTATTCAAAATTTTAAAATTTTATTTTAGTTTTACTTATTTTTATTTTCATTTAATTTAATTTAATTTTATTTTTAATTTTACTTAGGAAAAAGGTCAAAAAATTTCTGAGGGTGCATTCATAGTTGAATAAAATAAACATTGCGTGAAAATCTTGTGCTTAGGGTAAAAGATTTGACATAGTTTATTCTGTTACACGATAAGTTTGAAAAGGTTGAAAAAGTTGAATTTATTTCAAAAATTTTCAAAATTTTCAAAGTTTCAGGGTGAATTCGAGTTTAAGCTAAACTCGAATATGGCAGGGCTCGAATCTGTCAGTAGATTCGAGAATGGCATTAAACTCGAATGTTGGTGGTATAAATAGGTCAACAGTGATGGTCATAACTCACCTGTTTTTGATTCTATACCTTCGAGTTTGTCTAGGCGATTTCGAATCTATTCTCGAGTTTGCTGTTTTCGATATATCCACTATTTGTCGAGTTTCTGTTCGTTTGGGTTCAATACTACCAGTAGATCTAGGTATAACCAAGTGTATTGTATAAGATTTAGGTAGTTTTATACTCCAATTTAGGCCAAAATCATTGGATTTTGAAGTTTTATTGGTAAGAAAGTTTGTTTTTCAAAATTACAAACTTTGAACCGGTGAAAAGTCAAATTAACTACAAATATCATTGATTAGAACCTAGTAGGACTAAAAGATGTGATTTTCTGAGTCTAACATGGTTAAAATCATGGATTTTTGTGATGATGGTGGCCGACTCGTTCGAGTCTGTTCATGGCCAGTCTCGAGTTTGTCAGTAAACTCGAATAGATCATTAAACTCGCATGGGTCATCAAACTCAAATAGATGTTCATTCGAATCTGATGTTCGAGTTTGTCATTATATTTGAATTATTTAATTTAAATTTTAATTAAACTTGTAGAAATTCATAAGTGTTGGATTTTGTCCTTATACAAGTCCAAAATAAAACAAATTTGAATTTAAACAAGTTTATTCATTTTTAATAATTCTAACATTTTTTTTGATATATCGTGCAGACATGGTGGATAGAATATTTGTTCAAAAGCATAACATGGTCATTTCTCCTGACCATGCTATTCCTGAAGCGCAAGCCTTCCGCCAGATGGTGGATTTCTTGGTGGGGTCCAGAATCTCGTATGCACTGTGTCACAATATCCAGATCGTCATTCCTTACGTGCGACAATTCTATGATCATCTGCAAGTAGATTGTACTGTCACTCCAACAGTTCTGAGGACAAGGATTGTTGGTAATCCTTTGGTATTTTCAGCGGATATTCTTCGTCAAGTGCTTCAATTAGGCACTCAGGAGCAGGAAGATGGGCCTATTGATTTCCAACTATCAATCAGGCAGGCTGCCTTTGTAAGAATGGGCTATAGTCTGGATGTTACTAAGTCATCATATATGAAGAGTGGGCTAATTGGCCAATGGCGATATCTAGCGCATGTGTTCATGGTTTGTTTCGCTGCGAAGAAAGCTGGGTTTGATTATATAGTTTCGAAGATCCAATCGGGGATGATCGCGTTAGTCTATAATCAAAAGTTTAGTTTTTCAGAGATGTTCTTCTCAGAGTTTGTTCATCAGATAACGGCTCCGGAGCGGGAAAGATATCTGCTTTACCCTCGTTTTGTGATGATGCTAATCCCGCACTTTTTGCCAAATCTGCCGCAGCTGAACGATATTCAGAGCGTTGCAGTCATTGATAAGGGAATATTTGCCGATTGCTCCTCTCATCGAGGAAGGTTAGCTATCCCAGTAGAGGGACCTTTGTTCGGTGCTGTAATCGACCCGAACTTTGTAGCACCTGAAGATGCCAACTGGGCAGGAGAGATGCAAGTTCCACAGCAACAGCCACAGCAACAACGACAGCAACAACCATGCCCTCAACAACAGAGGAGACGACAAAGGCCTTCCGCGAGTCAAATTCAGGTAGATAGGCCTTCTACTAGTCAAATTCAAGAGCCACAAGAGGCTGGCCCTTCGAGTGCACCAACCGAATCTAATCCGATATTTCAAACATTGCAAGAGATTTGGGCAGCGGGTCCAAATGCAAATGAGGAAATTACGGCTGAGTTAGTTGGAGAATTATTGGAGCCTCCGGAAGCAGAAGTTGACATGTTTAGGCAAATTGATGAGTATCAACCTGAGCAAGCAGGTAATGACAAGTCATCTTCAGATACTGAATCCGAGGAAATGGAAGAAATAGAAGCTGAAAAAGAAACAGAAGATCCGTCCATCCAAATGGGGACGTATGGATCACGTTTAGTGGTGACTGAAGAAGAAGATAGAAGGAAAAGAGCTTCAGCAGAGTCCGACGAATCAGATTATGAAGAAGAGGAGGTCGCACTTCTGGTCCATCGACAAAGGGCAAAACGTCATAGATTCATGCAGGGAGCTTCCTCGGCCTCTGCTTCACAGCCAGAAATACCTCAACCTCCACCCGCTCAATCTACCATTCCACCACCACCACCACCTGTTGAACCATACATTCCATCACCAATCATTCCAACCCCCATACAATCCATACCATCCACTTCATCCACTTTCACCGAAAATCAACGGTTTTCTGAGCTGAAAAGCAAAGTCCACTTTCAACAAGTCCAAATCTTCGGTTTGACAAAGGCTCTTGGAGAAATACAGAAGCATAACGCACAAATAGACATCGAGAATGCCGAGTTGAAGAAAGTAGTGGGCAAAATTGAGGAAGAAAACTTGGAGCTTAAAACCTTTGTTGCTGATCAGGCGGCTGAGATACGATCGATGCGCTCCCTTATTGAGCAATTACTGAAAAACCTAATGGCTCAGGGGGAGACAAGCTGCCGGGATCAGGAAGAGCTGCCCAGGGATGGAGATAATGATGGAGATAATGACGGCAATGATCCCAGCACGCAAAGAGATAATGAGCCAGTAGATTTTTCTGCTGCTCAGCATGCTGAGATTCAGGGGGAGCCAAGTCAATCGGGAGCTGCAGGAGGTGAGGCTAGTTCATCAAAGGTCTCAGAAAGTGAAGTTCGTTAGATAATTGAAGCATTGATGGACATTGATGAAGATCCTCTAGAACTTGAATTTGATTTTGAAGATGATATTGAGGATCTAGAAGAAGGAGAGTTTGTGCCGGAAGACGTTGCTGATTGGAAATCTGATGAGGAGGTTGTGATAGATGAAGATGTCAATGTAAATGAAGTAATCATTCAATCACAGCCTATCACAGAACAATATGAGCAAAATGATCAACATGTAATAGATATCGATGACGTCAAATTGGCTTCAGTAAATGATTTAGAACTGGAGGAGGCTGAAAGAGAGCCAAGCAGAGCTGAATTGTTAAATCTATGGTTCCGTAAGGAAGAGAAGAAAACTGAGCCAAAAATGAAGAAGAAGATGAGGAATCCAGGTGCAGAAAACTTCTCTGGAGGTATTATTAGCTGGTTCTTCGACAGACAACTGCAGCTTTTTATTCTGAAGAGGAGAGATGGACTCCAGTACCTGAGGCGCAAGCTTAAAGTATTTAACACATTGCCGAAGGTAGAAGTGGAGGAGTTAGCCTGGAAAGAATTGATCAATATTGGAAATGACCCCTATGCTGAAGTGATCGCTAAGATAATCAGAAGAGAGGGTAGATCTGGAAAGTTTGAAAGACTCAAGCCGAGGTCTGGAAAAAGAGTCGAGGATACATCAAGAATAGATCCTCATACAGGTAGACCATGGGCGAAAATGGTTTACAAACCTGTTAAATGCTTAAGAAGGGTGCCAATGAAGAAGATGCCATAGGATGTTTTGAGCAACATGAAGTGGTGGTACATTGACAACGAAACTGCTGAAGCAATAATGGAGGATACTGAAGACAAAGTGATTTTGCGAGTGTATGATCCTCTACACCTGATAAACCTATCAAAGGACGATCTGAAGAAGCTACATGATCAGCATATCTTCTTTCATGAAGGATGGAGATCTGAAGCCAGAAAGTTCCAAAAGGTAGTCAGAGTATGTATAGATGCAGGTATATACGCCGGAAGTAGTATATATTGCTATAGTACTTAATCAAAATGTAAATAGTTAGTTAGAAGCTATCGTCAAGGGGGAGTCTGTTGGTATACCCTGTGTGACGATAGCAGTCTAAGTGTACTAGCATTTTGGTTCAAGTAATATTACAAAGTATTAGATATTTGATGTATGTGTTTATATATGTTTGATGGTTATTGATTGTGTGTTTGAACTTGATGTAATGTATTATAAGAAGTTCAAACATAAAATCCAAAGATTAAGTCAAATATAAGTTGAATCATATAATCAAATATAAGTTGAACATGAGAAATTCTAATTTAGTAACAAATTCGAATTTAACATGGAGACAGATTCGAATGTGATCTATAGGGCAGATTCGAGATTGTCAAGGGGACAAACTCGAATGGGCCTTGGGCCTGATTCGAGTTTGGCCCATGACAAACTCGAATGAGCCTCTATAATTAGTGATTAACTCGAATCATTAGAGGACTTTTGCAGAATTCGTGTGAGATTAAGCAAAAGGGCGATCTCGAGTTCATCAGCTTTGTGAGTGTTCTTTCGGAGAGAATCATCTCGTAGGTGCGTTCGTGTTCGTCCGTACAGCGTGTTGATAGTCTCTGTGTTCCGTGTGAGAGTTGTTTCCGTCTAGCCGTTAACGAGGATTCCGCACTCGTTGACGGTGTCACGTCTAGATAGTTCTGTAGAGTCGAGACCTTACAGTAGATTACTGTGACGCTTCACACAATGGGTTGTAATAGAAAGATAGGGTCATAGCTTATGCTTTATGAAAACTTAAGGTTCACTAGGTGATTTACACAACGCATTATCTGGATCTTGAAGCGGTAGTCTTTATCCTTGGAGACATTAGTTGTACGGTATGAAGTATTCACAGACCATAAGAGCCTCCAACACATCTTGAACCAGAAAGAGTCAAATACGAAGTAGTGCCGTTGGATGGAACTAGTAAGTAATTGCAACCGTGAAAATTCGTTATCACCTGAGGAAAACTAATGAGCTAAGCCGTTAAGAGTACAAGTGGATAAATAGTTTAGGATAAGGGCTAAAAAAATCGGTATTTATCATGAATAGAATCTGATTACTCTGTTTGGTGGAATAAGAAAGCTAGCTATGGATGAAGGACACAAATTAAGATATGTCGTTCCCCCCGGATCCGATAAAATGTATCATGACCTTAAGGAGCTATACGGGTGGCCTATCATGAAGAATGACATTGCCACATCTGTCAGAAAATTCGTAACATGCTCCAAAGTTAAGATAAAACATCAGAAACCATTTGGGTAATAGTCGACCACCTAACAAAATCCGCGCGTTCCTACCAATCAAGAAGAACATCAGGATGAATAAGATAGTCCAAACGTACCTCAAGGAAGTCGTCTCCGGACACGGAGTGCCTATTATAATCATTTCGGAAATGGATAGCAGATGTACATCTAAGTTTTTGGCAATTATTACAGCAAGCTTTGGATACAAACTTAGACATGAACTACCACATATCACCATCAGACCGATGGTCAGAATAATAGAACGATCGAAACCCTAGAACACACATTAAGGGCCTATGTAATGGATACTCAATTTCCTTAGTGGAATTATCGTACTACAATAGCTATCACTCAAGTATTGAAGCTGCTCCGTTTGAGGCCCTCTACGGGCAAAAGTGTCGATCACCAATTTATCTGGAGGAAGTAGGAAATAGCCAAATCACTGGCCCTAAGATCAATCACGAAACTACCAAAAGGATAGTACAGATACGAAACTGACTAAAAGTTGCCCGCAATTGGCAGAAAGTTATGCAGATGTAGGGAGAAAATCCCTTGAGATCTAATTAGGAGAACGAGTACCAATGAAAGTCTTTCCATGGAAGGGTGTGATACGATTAGGAAAATAAGGAAAAACTAAACCCTCGATACATTGGCAATGCAAAGCCTTAAAGGGAATTGGACTCGTAGCTTATCGTTTAGAGTTACCACCAGAGCTTAGCATCATGCACAATACCTTCCATATATCGAATAAGAAGAAGTGTTTGTTAGAGGAGACACTTGTTACACCCTTGGAAGAGATCCAACTAACTGATAAACTTCGCTTCATCAAAGAGCAGGTTGAAATCATGGACCGTAAGGTCAAAGGATTGAAGCACAGTTGTATACCCATCCTCAAGGTCAGATGGAAATCTAGACATGAACAAAATTTCACTAGGGCATGCAAAGGCCAGTTTAAGCAAAGATACTCTCATCTATTCCTAAGTAACAATACCCCTGAGGAAACAAGATAAAATTTCGGGACGAAATTCCCTTAACAGGGGGAGACTGTAACATCCGGAACTAAACCAGGTTAGCAACAATGACCTAATCTGTATTTAATAGCCAATTATAACCAAATCAGTGGTCAATAGAAATTAACGAAGTGATTAACAAGGTTTATTAGAAAATTCAACTCAATTAGAATCAAATTCATCGGTGCGATGAATCGGGAAATCAATTAATCCGATCAATTTACGATATGAGGGATTAATTCAACTAAGTACATAATTAAATTATGATTAGTGACACTAATCAAACACTAATACAATTACTTAACATTAATTATGTGTTGGGAAATAGTTTAAGTATGTTCAAACTGTTAGTTAGACTTCTCAGACTGTTAGTAGATTTTACATGTAAATACAAAGTTCATGCTGCTAGTTGAAGAAACTCGAGCTGCCAGTGTAAAAGTTCAAGCTGCCAGAGCAAATCAACTCGAGCTGCTCAGTTCATGCTGTCAAGAGATTCAAGCTGCTCAACAGTTTCATAAACAGAAAGTGCTTATTTTCAGGAAAGATATCTACACGAAGATTCCAGCATATCTACTATCAGAGAAGTCATAGTCCTTCAAGGAAACAAGTCCAAAAAGCAATATAAATAGACAGAATAGGTTTTCTATTAAATAGGAGTTTTCTGCATGTTTTTGAGTCTGTAATTGCTTCATTGGTTAAGTTTTCTTAAGCCTCTAAGGTTGTAAAACCCTAAGAACAGTCTGTGTTCTTCGTCTAATCAAACAGATTAGAGGTGATTGTAATCATTGAATTCAGCAATACAAACAGTCTTGATTACTTCTTATGTTTTATGCTTCATTGGTTCTGAAAGTTTTTGTTAAAATAATTAAGTGTTATTCCGCAAACTTCTTAATTAAACTTTGATTCAAAGCAAGATTATTGATTTATACACTGATAAATTTCAAATCAGTTAATCTTGGTTATTCAGTTTTAGATCCTGACAAGTGGTATTAGAGCCACAGGTCGTTCTTTGTTTTTCAAAGTCGAAAACTTTCTTTCAAATTTTTAATCTTTTACAATGGAATTTGAAAATAGCAGCAGTGGATCTGGGCAAGGACTCAAAGTGCCTATGCTCAAGCCCACTGAGTTTGAGATGTGGAAACTCAGGATTCAACAGCATATTCAATTCATTGATTATGCAATATGGGAAGCTGTTGAATTCCCTCCTGTAGTTGATCCAGAACTTGGTGATGAGGGAAAACCAGTCAAAACTCCTCCAAAAACTGAACTTGAAAGGAAGGCTAGAATGAATGAAGTGAAAGCACTCACACTATTACAAATAGCCATTCCTAATGCTTATCAACATCAGTTCAAAAAGTTTTATACTGCTCACTCTCTTTGGAATGCCTTAGAGAAGAGGTTTGCTGGTAATGCCAGTACCAAAAGAAATCAAAAAGACCTCTTGAAACAGCAGTATGAAAACTTTTCTGGTGGCAAGAATGAAAACCTCACTCAAATCTTTGATAGGTTCAACAAACTGATAAGTGAACTGGAAAGTGCAAAGGTCAATCTGGATCAATATGAAGTCAACAGAAAGTTTCTCAGATCTCTTGGAGAAGAATGGACAGTCTATGCTGCACAATGAAGAACAAAAGACACTCTTGATGAGATAGAATTGGATGATCTGTATAACTGTTTAAGAGTGTTTGAGACTGAGATTGATGCTAAAAAGAAATCTTTTTCTTATAATCACAATACTGCTTTTCTATCTTCTGAAAAATCAAATAACTGTGATTCTTTCTCAGGAGGTGATGACAACTCTGCTGAAACTCACTATGAGGCCTTTGTTGCCAATGATGAATTATTTGCTCTAAATGTTGAAGACTTGGAACAAATTCATCCAGATGATCTTGAAGAGATGGATTTAAAGTGGCAACATGCAATGCTGACCATGAGAGCCAAAAGGTTTCTTAAAAGAACTGGAAGGGCCAACTTTCAAGCCAAGACAGAAGGCAAACAATCTTTTGATAAATCAAAACTGGAATGCTATAAATGCCATAAGCTTGGTCACTTTGCCAGAGAATGTAGATCTCAAGGTCAACAGCCATCAAGGACTTCACAGCCCATCCAAGCGTCCTCATCAACAGCACTTGTCTCCCAAGAA
>JAANYP010009562.1:0-27215 GCA_020465985.1 Centrapalus pauciflorus | reverse complement strand
ATCGGAGGACCATCCTCCGCACCTGTCTCATCGCTCACCCAAGAGCCTGCCGATCAGACCATACCACTTTTGATCGCAAGGTCTACCAGGCATGACCACCAGATTCGGTCACTTAACCTGGATATCGGGGAGATGACCGCTCGTTTAGAGCAGGAGGAGTTGCAAAACTCCAACATATATTGGGCCAATCAGCACGCCCTTGCTATACAGCAGGACGGACTGAATGAGCTCCGGCAGCAACTAGCCGAGAGCCAAGCCCGGATCGAAGAGCTGACGCAGCGCCTCCACTCAATGGAAAAGGGAGAGACCCCCGATCACTCCCACACCTAGTACTTTTCCATTTCCTTTGTATTAGTAGGAAAAATATCATGTAATAGCATAGGATAAAAATTTTCGGGTAATAACCCGCCCCTAATGTAAGAAAAATTTCGAATGATTAATGAAAATTCCCAAGATATTTATGAGATTGTGCTTGATGATTATAGTATTGTGCTGCATCTTTAAGATTCAACTTCTTACACTATGATTCTCTTTAAACTTCAAGATAATGCCGCCAAAACGAGCAATGAATGTCGCTGACATTGAAGAGCTTGTTGCACAAAGGGTGGCTGCCGCCATAGCTACCTACGAGGCAAACCGGAATAGCACAGCCAATGGGGATGGTGGTGCCAGTCGCACCACGGGAGGAACTGAAACTCACACGAAAGGTTGTGGGATTAAAGGGTTTTTAAGTTGCAAACCCCGATATTTCAATGGAACCGAAGGAGCAGTCGGTTTGATTCGTTGGTTTGAAAAGTTAGAATCCGTATATCGTGTCAGCGGGTGCACTGAAGGAGACAAGGTGAAATTTGCTACTCACACCTTGCAAGATAGCGCTCTCACATGGTGGAATTCCTACGTCCAGTCTGTAGGTATTGACGAAGCCTACCAGCTCACGTGGTCCACGTTGAAACAGATGATGACGGATGAGTACTGTCCGAGAAACGAACTCCAGAAAATGGAATCGGAGTTCTGGAATCTATCAATGAAAGGAACGGACATTGCAGGATATACCAACCGATTCCATGAACTAAGTATCCTATGTCCGCAATTGGTAACTCCGGAATACAAGAAGATTGAATGCTATATTTGGGGACTCGCTCCTCAAATACAAGGAAACGTTACAGCCTCCAACCCATCCACCATACAGGACGCCATCAGAATGGCCAACGATCTTATGGACCAAGTATCCCGGAGGAACGAAGCCAAAGCCGGGGAACACAAGAGAAAGTGGGAAGAAAAGACCGGAAAGAACGCGGGTTCACAGTCTAAGAAGCCCGAGACCATTAAAGCCTATGTAGCAGGAGTTGAGCCAAGGAGGGGCTATACCGGTACCAAGCCTTTTTGCACCAAATGCACCTTCCACCACAACCCTGGCCCCTGTCCAACCCAATGCGGAAAATGCAAACGTTTGGGCCATATGGCCAAAGATTGTAGATCCGGAGCCCCGGGTTCCAGTGGTAGCAACCCGAGGGGCTGTTTCGAATGTGGCGCAACGGGACACGTCAAGAGTGAGTGTCCGAAATTGAGGAACGAAGGAGGAGCTCAAGGGAGAGCATTTGTGTTGGGAGCGGGAGACGCTCGTCAGGACCCCCACGTGGTATCAGGTACGTTTCTCCTAAACGATATTTACGCTTACGTACTCTTTGATACTGGGGCTGATAGGAGCTTTATATCTGATAATTTTAGCCAGCAGTTGAATGTTACTACTCTTCCCTTAGACAACTCATATACAGTAGAACTGGCGGATGGCAAAATAATAAAGGCAAGTAGTATCATTAAGGAATGCACAATAAAACTAGCGGATCACTTCTTTAAGATAGACTTAATGCCTATAGAACTCGGAAGTTTTGATGTGGTGATTGGTATGGACTGGTTGTCACATAACCAGGCTGAGATTTTGTGTGGTAAGAAAGTGGTGCGAATACCACTCAGTAAGAAGAAAGTCCTCACGGTCCAAGGGGAAAAGAAGAACCGACAATTGAATGTCATATCCGGCCTAAGAACATTAAAATGTCTTAGGAAGGGTTGTCATGCAGTGCTGGTCCAGATCGTAGAAAAAGAGTCGAAGGAAAAATGACTTGAAGATATTCCAGTAGTACGTGACTACCCGAAGGTATTCCCGGAAGACTTGCCTGGGCTTCCTCAAGCTAGGCAAGTAGAATTTCAAATCGACTTAGTGCCAGGAGCTGCACCGGTCGGAAGAGCCCCATATAGGCTCGCACCTTCTGAGATGCAAGAACTATCCAGTCAATTGCAAGAATTGATGGATAAAGGATTCATTCGACCAAGTTCCTCACCTTGGGGAGCTCCGGTTTTGTTCGTTAAAAAGAAAGACGGATCCTTCCGAATGTGCATAGACTACCGAGAGCTAAACAAGTTAACGGTAAAGAACCGCTACCCTCTCCCTAGGATTGATGACCTGTTCGACCAGCTACAGGGATCTAGCTTCTACTCAAAGATTGATCTGCGCTCCGGTTATCATCAAGTAAAAGTTCGGGAGGAAGATATCCCCAAGACGGCATTCAGAACTCGTTATGGACATTACGAATTCCAGGTAATGCCATTCGGTTTAACCAACGCACCAGCCGTATTTATGGACCTCATGAATCGGGTGTGTAAACCATATCTGGATAAATTTGTAATAGTGTTCATAGACGATATCCTAATCTATTCCAGAAGTAAAGAAGAGCATGGACAACATCTCAAGTTGATCTTGGAGTTGTTAGAGAAAGAGCAGCTATACGCCAAATTTTCAAAATGTGAATTTTGGTTGCGAGAAGTAAAATTCCTTGGGCATGTGATCAACAGTCAGGGAATTCAGGTCGACCCATCAAAGATCGAGGCCATAAAGAACTGGGCAATCCCAAGAACCCCCACAGAAGTCTGCCAATTCCTAGGACTTGCCGGTTATTATAGGCGATTCATTGAGAACTTCTCGAAGATAGCAGGTTCCTTAACGGAGTTGACCCGTAAGGATGTGAAATACGTCTGGGGCGAAGAGCAGGAAAAGGCGTTTCAGCTGCTTAAGCAGAGGTTGTGTAGTGCACCAATTCTGTCCCTACCCGAAGGGACTGAAAATTTTGTAGTCTACTATGATGCCTCGCACAACGGACTAGGTTGTGTGCTCATGCAAAGGGACAAGGTCATCGCCTATGCATCACGACAGCTCAAGATTCACGAGATAAACTATACGACTCATGACCTGGAACTGGGAGCAGTGGTGTTTGCTCTCAAAATATGGAGGCACTATTTGTATGGAACCAAGTGCACGGTGTTCACGGACCATAAAAGCCTCCAGCATATTCTGAATCAGAAAGAGTTAAATATGAGGCAACGACGTTGGGTGGAACTTCTTAGCGACTATGACTGCGAGATTCGCTACCATCCAGGAAAAGCAAATGTCGTAGCTGAAGCCCTAAGCCGAAAGGAACGGGTTAAGCCATTGAGAGTCCGAGCTTTGGTAATGACTATACAGTCAAACCTAAACTCTCAAGTCCTAGAGGCACAAGAAGAGGCAGTCAAGGAGGATAATCTGCTGAATGAAGCATTGAGAGGCATGGATTAGCAGTTTGAAATTAAGTCAGATGGATGCCGATACTTCATGGGCAGAATTTGGTTACCGAAGTTTGGAGGCGTAAGGAAACTGGTCATGGATGAAGGGCACAAAACAAGATATGCTATTCATCCAGGGTCGGACAAGATGTATCACGATTTGAAGGGATCATACTGGTGTCCAAACATGAAGGCTGACATTGCTACTTATGTCAGCAAGTGCTTAACGTGCTTAAAAGTTAAGGCTGAGTATCAAAGGCCGTCAGGATTGCTAGTCCAGCCAGAGATACCCCAATGGAAGTGGGAAAATATCACCATGGATTTTATCACTAAGTTGCCAAAGACTTCTGGAGGTTATGACACCATCTGGGTGATCGTGGATCGGCTGACCAAGACCGCACACTTCCTGCCAATCAAGGAGACTGACAAGATGGATAAGTTATAACGAACCTATCTTAAGGAGGTCGTCTCAAGGCATGGGGTGCCAGTATCCATTATATCAGACAGAGACAGCCGATTTACGTCAAGGTTCTGGCAATCATTGCAAGAAGCACTAGGAACGCGTCTGGATATGAGTACAGCCTATCACCCGCAATCGGACGGTCAGAGTGAAAGAACGATTCAAACATTGGAAGATATGCTAAGGGCATGTGTCATCGACTTTGGAAAAAGTTGGGACAGACACCTGCCATTAGTTGAGTTTTCTTATAACAACAGTTATCACTCGAGCATTAAGACCGCCCCATTCGAGGCACTCTATGGACGAAAGTGTCGATCACCTCTTTGTTGGGCTGAAGTAGGGGATAGTCAGATTACTGGACCTGAAATCATCCAGGAAACTACAGAGAAGATAGCCCAGATTCGGAACCGATTGAAGATTGCGCGGGATCGACAGAAGAGTTATGCAGACATCCAACGGAAGGAATTGGAATTCCAAGAGGGAGATCAAGTGATGCTGAAAGTCTCGCCTTGGAAAGGCGTAATCCGTTTTGGAAAACGAGGAAAACTCAATCCTCGTTATATCGGACCATTCAAAATCACCAGAAGAATTGGCCCGGTAGCTTACCGACTCGATCTACCCCCAGAGCTTAGTAACGTTCATAATACCTTCCACGTATCCAATCTTAAGAAATGTCTGGCGGATGAATCACTCGTGATACCCATGGACGAGCTGGAGATAGACGATAAGTTGAATTTCATTGAGCAACCGGTGGAAATAATGGACCGAGAAGTCAATAAACTCAAGCACAGTCGAATTCCAATAATAAAGGTCCGATGGAACTCTAAACGAGGTCCTGAGTTTACTTGGGAACGCGAAGATCAATTCCGAGAGAAGTACCCCCAGCTGTTCTCAAAAGTCCAAGCAGAGGAGAACACGAGCTAATTTCGGGACGAAATTCCTTCAACAGGGGGAGACTGTAACAACTGTCCTAAAAATAAGGTATGAAACTCAAAAATTAAACTAATATAAAACTCGAATAATGAAGTAATAAACTCGAATGAAGTTATATGAATCTCGAATCATATAATCAATAAACTCGAATGATATTACATGAAACTCGAATCGTGTAAGTGTAAACTCGAATGGTGTTGTAGGAAACTCGATTAGTAAAGATCTAAACTCGAATAACACTTTGATGAAACTCGAATAAAGAAACAATTTTCTCGGATGAGGCAGTATAAAACTCGAACAATGAAGATACAAATCTCGATTTCTAAGGGATGAAACTCGAACAAAGAAACATAAAACTCGAATAAAACCACATAAAACTCGAACAGTTAAACAAAGAAACTCGATTAAAGAAGCATGAAACTCGGGCAATGTTGTATGAAACTCGACTATAGCTATATAAAACTCGAATGACAAAGGCATAAAACTCGATCAAAGTGTGATAAAACTCGGGCATAATGTTATAAAACTCGATTGACACTGCAACAAACTCGATTCACACTTGAATCGAGTTTAACATTCCAGAAAAATTTTCTAAGTACGTATATATATGCAGTAATAATAAATGCTGCCACCTCTTCTGCACGCCTTTTTGTACTTTTATTAATATAAAAATTGAAAAGCCATACTACTTATCACTCTAAAAAGTAAGTTGTCCTTTAAAGGACAACTAGCTTGTACTTTTGTATTATTATATTAATAAACTCCATGCAACATACACTCATTAAAATCGGCCACACTATTTTGTCCAACACTCAACTGATTTACCTTTTTACTTTTCATCATTTCACTAAATATTAATTAGTTTATCATTATTTTTTTATAACCCTTTTTCTTCTATAAATAGAAGACAAAACCCATTTCACAAAAACACACCAACATACATATTCTCTCAAAGAAAGAAAAATCGGCCAACCATATCGATTTCAAGTGTTCTTCCACTTTTGTAAGTTTTTCTTATTTACTTTATTTTCCACCTTAAAAATTTATAAAAAGATGAAAAAAAAAATTAAATATATTTACTAAAATTTACAACTCGGTTTTCATAATACTCGTAAAATCATCATGCCAAAATTTTATATATATGCTCTATTTTCATGCACATGCACATACTCATAGATACATATATATTTACGAATATATGTATATATATATATATATATATATATATATATATATATATATGTATACATATATACGTGAGTATGCATGCATGCAACAAATTATTTTTTTAGAAATAAATATCCATAAATCGATATTCACATATAAAATCCACAAAAATTATTCATACATCACAAGTACATGAAAATAATTACGAAGTACTCAAGCTCGTATTATGATAATATTGACCCGAACTCGTAAAAATATTAGGACGAGTCTCAACTATACAATCAAGTGTTCAACTCAGATCCAAAAATATCATCAAAAATCAACAAGGTGAGTCTTCATAGTCCCATTTCTCACATTATTATGTTTTGGGATGAAATACATGCTTCGTTTTTATATGGACACAAAAACTTCTCGATTCTATTATGTATTACATATGTGATTTCCGCCCTTATATCATGAAATCGTTAGTTGCATTTGTTTGCAAGCGCGAATATATTGTGGATAGATCTATTGGGAGTCATGTCCCCCACTCGGGTTAGTGGTTTAGCTAACTGCGGGTGCATATATATTCAACACACGGTATTACATATGGGAATACTGCTCGGGGCAAACTCATTCTAATTAAGTTTCGGTGACATGATGGTTTATGTAATACATCTCATGGAATTTATGATTTTATAGATTCAACTCATCTGATATGTCCATACAACTGGTCTTTTCGCGTAAACCTATGAACTCACCAACAATTTTTGTTGACGTATTTTAGTATGTATTTTCAGGTAATTAAGGCAAGTGTGCCTTCGGATACACTAACTTTCAAGCTTCCGCATTTCATGGAGTCGCATTCATATTTCGAAACTAAAGGAGATTTGACTGCATTATTTTTGGACGCATTAATTATGTATTAGAATCTCTGTATTACGCGAACTTCATTTCCTTTCATCTTGTAAAACATTATTACATTTTTAAATTTTAATGATGTAATATTTCGAAAACGTCCATATAGTGGTCGTTCGTTATAATTATGGTTACGCTTCCGCACTCGTTACGACTCGCTGCCAACCAAGGTAGCAGGGTGTGACAGATTGGTATCAGAGCCATAGTTATAGTGAACTAGGTTGCATTAGTACCCTAGACTATAACTGCACATAAAAATTTCTGATTTTAAGAATGTTTTTGTAACTAACTAAAAGATTACAAATGAACCTTGTTAGTAGAAACCATGAACCATCCAGAAATTATCATTCTATCTGACTCAGAGGAGGAATACACTCCCGCAAGTCCCACGGCCACGGAAGTCTTTCCAGATGAAGAAAACTCGGAGGAGGAGGACCCGTCGGAAGATCCGATGGAGGAATCCGAAGAAGAGCCGATGGAGGAAGAGGATCCTTCACCACCGACGGCCCCTGCTCGCGTCCCGTACCACCCGCCCGAACCATCATATAAGCCGTATAGGCCTTACCCTAACGGCCCAAAGATGTTGTACACACCCTGGAAACGGGTAAACATACCAAGAAGGGAGACTATTCCTGCCCCGACTCCCCAGCCCAATCCCCCGACACCACACCGACGGGTAGACGCCCGGCGATGGACCTGGATACCGGAGACCCTCCGCGAATGGAGGCAGATGGAGGGAGTTCCTCCAAACTTCGAGATCGGAGGACCATCCTCCGCACCTGTCTCATCGCTCACCCAAGAGCCTGCCGATCAGACCATACCACTTTTGATCGCAAGGTCTACCAGGCATGACCACAAGATTCTGTCACTTAACCTGGATATCGGGGAGATGAACGCTCGTTTAGAGCGGGAGGAGTTGCAAAACTCCAACATATATTGGGCCAATCAGCACGCCCTTGCTATACAGCAGGACGGACTGAATGAGCTCCTGCAGCAACTAGCCGAGAGCCAAGCCCGGATCGAAGAGCTGACGCAGCGCCTCCACTCAATGGAAAAGGGAGAGACCCCTGATCACTCCCACACCTAGTACTTTTCCATTTCCTTTGTATTAGTAGGAAAAATATCATGTAATAGCATAGGATAAAAATTTTCGGGTAATAACCCGCCCCTAATGTAAGAAAAATTTCGAATGATTAATGAAAATTCCCAAGATATTTATGAGATTGTGCTTGATGATTATAGTATTGTGCTGCATCTTTAAGATTCAACTTCTTACACTATGATTCTCTTTAAACTTCAAGATAATGCCGCCAAAACGAGCAATGAATGCCGCTGACATTGAAGAGCTTGTTGCACAAAGGGTGGCTGCCGCCATAGCTACCTACGAGGCAAACCGGAATAGCACAGCCAATGGGGATGGTGGTGCCAGTCGCACCACGAGAGGAACTGAAACTCACACGAAAGGTTGTGGGATTAAAGGGTTTTTAAGTTGCAAACCCCGATATTTCAATGGAACCGAAGGAGCAGTCGGTTTGATTCGTTGGTTTGAAAAGTTAGAATCCATATATCGTGTCAGCGGGTGCGCTGAAGGAGACAAGGTGAAATTTGCTACTCACACCCTGCAAGATAGCGCTCTCACATGGTGGAATTCCTACGTCCAGTCTGTAGGTATTGACGAAGCCTACCAGCTCACGTGGTCCACGTTGAAACAGATGATGACGGATGAGTACTGTCCGAGAAACGAACTCCAGAAAATGGAATCGGAGTTCTGGAATCTATCAATGAAAGGAACGGACATTGCAGGATATACCAACCGATTCCATGAACTAAGTATCCTATGTCCGCAAATGGTAACTCCGGAATACAAGAAGATTGAATGCTATATTTGGGGACTCGCTCCTCAAATACAAGGAAACGTTACAGCCTCCAACCCATCCACCATACAGGACGCCATCAGAATGGCCAACGATCTTATGGACCAAGTATCCCGGAGGAACGAAGCCAAAGCCGGGGAACACAAGAGAAAGTGGGAAGAAAAGACCGGAAAGAACGCGGGTTCACAGTCTAAGAAGCCCGAGACCATTAAAGCCTATGTAGCAGGAGTTGAGCCAAGGAGGGGCTATACCGGTACCAAGCCTTTTTGCACCAAATGCACCTTCCACCACAACCCTGGCCCCTGTCCAACCCAATGCGGAAAATGCAAACGTTTGGGCCATATGGCCAAAGATTGTAGATCCGGAGCCCCGGGTGTCAGTGGTAGCAACCCGAGGGGCTGTTTCGAATGTGGCGCAACGGGACACGTCAAGAGTGAGTGTCCGAAATTGAGGAAAGAAGGAGGAGCTCAAGGGAGAGTATTTGTGTTGGGAGCGGGAGACGCTCGTCAGGACCCCCACGTGGTATCAGGTACGTTTCTCCTAAACGATATTTACGCTTACGTACTCTTTGATACTGGGGCTGATAGGAGCTTTATATCTGATAATTTTAGCCAGCAGTTGAATGTTACTACTCTTCCCTTAGACAACTCATATACAGTAGAACTGGCGGATGGCAAAATAATAAAGGCAAGTAGTATCATTAAGGAATGCACAATAAAACTAGCGGATCACTTCTTTAAGATAGACTTAATGCCTATAGAACTCGGAAGTTTTGATGTGGTGATTGGTATGGACTGGTTGTCACATAACCAGGCTGAGATTTTGTGTGGTAAGAAAGTGGTGCGAATACCACTCAGTAAGAAGAAAGTCCTCACGGTCCAAGGGGAAAAGAAGAACCGACAATTGAATGTCATATCCGGCCTAAGAACATTAAAATGTCTTAGGAAGGGTTGTCATGCAGTGCTGGTCCAGATCGTAGAAAAAGAGTCGAAGGAAAAACGACTTGAAGATATTCCAGTAGTACGTGACTACCCGAAGGTATTCCCGGAAGACTTGCCTGGGCTTCCTCCAGCTAGGCAATTAGAATTTCAAATCGACTTAGTGCCAGGAGCTGCACCGGTCGGAAGAGCCCCATATAGGCTCGCACCTTCTGAGATGCAAGAATTATCCAGTCAATTGCAAGAATTGATGGATAAAGGATTCATTCGACCAAGTTCCTCACCTTGGGGAGCTCCGGTTTTGTTCGTTAAAAAGAAAGACGGATCCTTCCGAATGTGCATAGACTACCGAGAGCTAAACAAGTTAACGGTAAAGAACCGCTACCCTCTCCCTAGGATTGATGACCTGTTCGACCAGCTACAGGGATCTAGCTTCTACTCAAAGATTGATCTGCGCTCCGGTTATCATCAAGTAAAAGTTCGGGAAGAAGATATCCCCAAGACGGCATTCAGAACTCGTTATGGACATTACGAATTCCAGGTGATGCCATTCGGTTTAACCAACGCACCAGCCGTATTTATGGACCTCATGAATCGGGTGTGTAAACCATATCTGGATAAATTTGTAATAGTGTTCATAGACGATATCCTAATCTATTCCAGAAGTAAAGAAGAGCATGAACAACATCTCAAGTTGATCTTGGAGTTGTTAGAGAAAGAGCAGCTATACGCCAAATTTTCAAAATGTGAATTTTGGTTGCGAGAAGTAAAATTCCTTGGGCATGTGATCAACAGTCAGGGAATTCAGGTCGACCCATCAAAGATCGAGGCCATAAAGAACTGGGCAATCCCAAGAACCCCCACAGAAGTCCGCCAATTCCTAGGACTTGCCGGTTATTATAGGCGATTCATTGAGAACTTCTCGAAGATAGCAGGTTCCTTAACGGAGTTGACACGTAAGGATGTGAAATACGTCTGGGGCGAAGAGCAGGAAAAGGCGTTTCAGCTGCTTAAGCAGAGGTTGTGTAGTGCACCAATTCTGTCCCTACCCGAAGGGACTGAAAATTTTGTAGTCTACTGTGATGCCTCGCACAACGGACTAGGTTGTGTGCTCATGCAAAGGGAAAAGGTCATCGCCTATGCATCACGACAGCTCAAGATTCACGAGATAAACTATACGACTCATGACCTGGAACTGGGAGCAGTGGTGTTTGCTCTCAAAATATGGAGGCACTATTTGTATGGAACCAAGTGCACGGTGTTCACGGACCATAAAAGCCTCCAGCATATTCTGAATCAGAAAGAGTTAAATATGAGGCAACGACTTTGGGTGGAACTTCTTAGCGACTATGACTGCGAGATTCGCTACCATCCAGGAAAAGCAAATGTCGTAGCTGAAGCCCTAAGCCGAAAGGAACGGGTTAAGCCATTGAGAGTCCGAGCTTTGGTAATGACTATACAGTCAAACGTATGATAGACACTGCTGAAACTGGACAACTGTAGTTGCATGTTCCTTGATTACTGCATTGCTCCGGACCGTTGTGAGTGACAGATTGCATTACTT
Source organism: Centrapalus pauciflorus (assembly GCA_020465985.1). Lineage (NCBI taxonomy): Eukaryota > Viridiplantae > Streptophyta > Magnoliopsida > Asterales > Asteraceae > Centrapalus > Centrapalus pauciflorus. Next base: position 15,788 of record JAANYP010009562.1, on the reverse strand, counting down.
ACTTGCATATGTTTTGGTACTTATTGTTGATTGTTACTGACTTGTATGGAATCATCTGCTACTTCTTGTTCTTTGATTACTTAATTGTATGTTAGGAACGTATGATAGACACTGCTGAAACTCGACAACTGCTGCTGCATGTTCCTTGATTACTTGCATTGCCCAGGTTCGCTGTGATTGCATTACTTACTTGCACATGTTTCGGTAATTATTGGTGATTTTTACTGACTTGTATAGAAACATCTGCTGCTGCTTGTTCCTTGATTATTTAATTGTATACTAGTAAGGTATGATAGACACTGCTGAAACTAGACAACTGTTGTTGCACGTTCCTTGATTACTTGCATTGCTCAGGACCGCTGTGAGTGACAGATTACATTACTTATTTGCGTATGTTTCGGTACTTATTGGTGATTGTTACTGTCTTGTATGAAACATCTGCTGCTGCTTGTTCCTTGATTATTTAATTGTATGCTAGAACGTATGATAGACACTGCTGAATTTGGACAACTGTAGTTGCATGTTCCTTGATTACTGCATTGCTTCGGACCGTTGTGAGTGACAGATTGCATTACTTACTGGCATATGTTTTGGTACTTATTGTTGATTGTTACTGACTTGTATGGAATCATCTGCTGCTTCTTGTTCCTTGATTACTTAATTGTATGGTAGGAACGTATGATAGACACTGATGAAACTGGACAACCGCTGCTGCATGTTCCTTGATTACTTGCATTTCCAGGACTGCTGTGAGTGACAGATTGCATTACTTACTTGCATATGTTTTGGTACTAATTGGTGATTGTTACTGACAAGTATGAAACATCTGCAGCTGCTTGTTCCTTGATTACTTAATTGTATGCTAGGAACGTATGATAGACACTGCTGAAACTGGACAACTGTAGTTGCATGTTCCTTGATTACTGCATTGCTCCGGACCGTTGTGAGTGACAGATTGCATTACTTACTTGCATATGTTTTGGTACTTATTGTTGATTGTTACTGACTTGTATGGAATCATCTGCTACTTCTTGTTCTTTGATTACTTAATTGTATGTTAGGAACGTATGATAGACACTGCTGAAACTCGACAACTGCTGCTGCATGTTCCTTGATTACTTGCATTGCCCAGGTTCGCTGTGATTGCATTACTTACTTGCACATGTTTCGGTAATTATTGGTGATTTTTACTGACTTGTATGGAAACATCTGCTGCTGCTTGTTCCTTGATTATTTAATTGTATACTAGTAACGTATGATAGACACTGCTGAAACTAGACAACTGTTGTTGCACGTTCCTTGATTACTTGCATTGCTCAGGACCGCTGTGAGTGACAGATTACATTACTTATTTGCATATGTTTCGGTACTTATTGGTGATTGTTACTGTCTTGTATGAAACATCTGCTGCTGCTTGTTCCTTGATTATTTAATTGTATGCTAGAACGTATGATAGACACTGCTGAATTTGGACAACTGTAGTTGCATGTTCCTTGATTACTGCATTGCTTCGGACCGTTGTGAGTGACAGATTGCATTACTTACTGGCATATGTTTTGGTACTTATTGTTGATTGTTACTGACTTGTATGGAATCATCTGCTGCTTCTTGTTCCTTGATTACTTAATTGTATGGTAGGAACGTATGATAGACACTGATGAAACTGGACAACCGCTGCTGCATGTTCCTTGATTACTTGCATTGCTCAGGACTGCTGTGAGTGACAGATTGCATTACTTACTTGCATATGTTTTGGTACTAATTGGTGATTGTTACTGACAAGTATGAAACATCTGCAGCTGCTTGTTCCTTGATTACTTAATTGTATGCTAGGAACGTATGATAGACACTGCTGAAACTGGACAACTGTAGTTGCATGTTCCTTGATTACTGCATTGCTCCGGACCGTTGTGAGTGACAGATTGCATTACTTACTTGCATATGTTTTGGTACTTATTGTTGATTGTTACTGACTTGTATGGAATCATCTGCTGCTTCTTGTTCCTTGATTACTTAATTGTATGGTAGGAACGTATGATAGACACTGATGAAACTGGACAACCGCTGCTGCATGTTCCTTGATTACTTGCATTTCCGGAACGCTGTGAGTGACAGATTGCATTACTTATTTGCACATGTTTCGGTAATTATTGGTGATTGTTACTGACTTGTATGGAAACATCTGCTGCTTCTTGTTCCTCGATTACTTAAATGTTAGGAACGTATGATAGACACTGTTGAAGCTGGACAACTGATGGTGCATGTTCCTTGATTACTTAATTGTATGGTAGGAACGTATGATAGACACTGCTGAAACTTGACAACTGTAGTTGCATGTTCCTTGATTACTGCATTGCTCCGAACCGTTGTGAGTGACAGATTGCATTACTTACTTGCATATGTTTTGGTACTTATTGTTGATTGTTACTGACTTGTATGGAATCATCTGCTACTTCTTGTTCTTTGATTACTTAATTGTATGTTAGGAACGTATGATAGACACTGCTGAAACTCGACAACTGCTGCTGCATGTTCCTTGATTACTTGCATTGCCCAGGTTCGCTGTGATTGCATTGCTTACTTGCACATGTTTCGGTAATTATTGGTGATTTTTACTGACTTGTATGGAAACATCTGCTGCTGCTTGTTCCTTGATTATTTAATTGTATACTAGTAACGTATGATAGACACTGCTGAAACTAGACAACTGTTGTTGCACGTTCCTTGATTACTTGCATTGCTCAGGACCGCTGTGAGTGACAGATTCCATTACTTATTTTCATATGTTTCGGTACTTATTGGTGATTGTTACTGTCTTGTATGAAACATCTGCTGCTGCTTGTTCCTTGATTATTTAATTGTATGCTAGAACGTATGATAGACACTGCTGAATTTGGACAACCGTAGTTGCATGTTCCTTGATTACTGCATTGCTTCGGACCGTTGTGAGTGACAGATTGCATTACTTACTAGCATATGTTTTGGTACTTATTGTTGATAGTTACTGACTTGTATGGAATCATCTGCTGCTTCTTGTTCCTTGATAACTTAATTGTATGGTAGGAACGTATGATAGACACTGATGAAACTGGACAACCGCTGTTGCATGTTCCTTGATTACTTGCATTGCTCCGGATCGCTGTGAGTGACAGATTGCATTACTTACTTGCACATGTTTCGGTAATTATTGGTGATTGTTACTGACTTGTATGGAAACATCTGCTGCTGCTTGTTCCTTGATTACTTAAATGTTAGGAACGTATGATAGACACCGTTGAAGCTGGACAACTGCTGCTGCATGTTCCTTGATTACTTAATTGTATGGTAGGAACGTATTATAGACACTGCTGAAACTGGACAACTGTAGTTGCATGTTCCTTGATTACTGCATTGCTCCGGACCGTTGTGAGTGACAGATTGCATTAGTTACTTGCATATGTTTTGGTACTTATTGTTGATTGTTACTGTCTTGTATGAAACATCTGCTGCTGCTTGTTCCTTGATTACTTAATTGTATGCTAGGAACGTATGATAGACACTGCTGAAACTGGACAACTGTAGTTGCATGTTCCTTGAATACTTGCATTGCTCAGGACCGCTATGAGTGACAGATTGCATTACTTACTTGCATATGTTTCGGTACTCAATTGTGATTGTAACTGTCTTGTATGGAAACATCTGCTGCTGCTTGTTCCATGATTACTTAATTGTATGTTAGGAACGTATGATAGACACTGATGAAACTAGACAACCGCCGCTGCATGTTCCTTGATTATTTGCATTGCTCGGGACCGCTGTGAGTGACATATTGCATTACTTACTTGCACATGTTTTGGTACTTATTGGTGATTGTTGCTGACTTTTATGGAAACATCTGCTGCTTCTTGTTCCTTGATTACTTAATTGTAAGTTAGGAATGTATGATAGACAATGCTGAAACTCGACAACTGCTGCTGCATGTTCCTTGATTACTTGCATTGCTCAAGTTCGCTGTGATTGCATTACTTACATGCATATGTTTCGGTACTTATTGGTGATTTTTACTGACTTGAATGGAAACATCTGCTGCTGTTTGTTCCTTGATTACTTAATTGTATACTAGGAACATATGATAGACACTGCTGAAACTAGACAACTGTTGTTGCATGTTCCTTGATTACTTGCATTGCTCAGGACCGCTGTGAGTGACAGATTACATTACTTACCTGCATATGTTTCGGAACTTATTGGTGATTGTTACTGACTTGTATGAAACATCTGCTGCTGCTTGTTCCTTGATTACTTAATTGTATGCTAGGAACGTATGATAGACGCTGCTGAAACCGGACAACTGTAGTTGCATGTTCCTTGATTACTTGCATTGCTCCGGACCGCTGTGAGTGACAGATTGCATTACTTATTTGCAAATGTTTCGGTACTTATTGGTGATTGATATTGACTTGTATGGAAACATCTGCTGCTGCTTGTTCCTTGATTACTTAATTGTATGTTAGGAACGTATGATAGACAATGCTGAAACTGAAAACTGCTGCTGCATGTTCCTTGATTACTTGCATTGCTCAGGACCGCTGTGAGTGACAGATTGCATTACTTACTTGCATATGTTTTTGTTCTTATTGGTGACTGTTACTGACTTGTATGGAATCATCTGCTGCTTCTTGTTCCTTGATTACTTAATTGTATGTTAGGAACGTATGATAGACACTGATGAAACTGCACAACCGCTGCTGCATGTTCCTTGATTACTTGCATTGCTCGGGACCGCTGTGAGTGACAGATTGCATTACTTACTTGCACATGTTTCGGTACTTATTGGTGATTGTTGCTGACTTTGATGGAAACATCTGCTGCTTCTTGTTCCTTGATTACTTAATTGTATGTTAGGAACGTATGATAGACACTGCTGAAACTCGACAACTGCTGCTGCATGTTCCTTGATTACATGCATTGCTCAGGTTCGCTGTGATTGCATTACTTACATGCATATGTTTCGGTACTTATTGGTGATTTTTACTGACTTGAATGGAAACATCTGCTGCTGCTTGTTCCTTGATTACTTAATTGTATACTAGGAACATATGATAGACACTGCTGAAACTGCACAACCGTAGTTGCATGTTCCTTGATTACTTGCATTGCTTAGGACCGCTGTGAGTGACAGATTGCATTACTTACTTGCATATGTTTTGGTACTTATTGGTGATTGTTACTGACTTGTATTGAATCATCTGCTGCTTCTTGTTCCTTGATTATTTAATTTTATGTTAGGAACGTATGGTAGACACTGATGAAACTGGACAACCGCTGTTGCATGTTCCTTGATTAATTTCATTGCTCCGGACCGCTGTGAGTGACAGATTGCATTACTTACTTGCACATGTTTCGGTACTTATTGGTGACTGTTACTGACTTTTATGGAAACATCTGCTGCTTTTTGTTCCTTGATTACTTAATTGTATGTTAGGAACGTATGATAGACACTGCTGAAACTGGACAACTGCTGCTGCATGTTCCTTGATTACTTGCATTTCTCAGGTTCGCTGTGATTGCATTACTTACTTGCATATGTTTCGGTACTTATTGGTGATTTTTACTGACTTGTATTGAATCATCTGCTGCTGCTTGTTTCTTGATTACTTAATTGTATACTAGTAACGTATGATAGACACAGCTGAAACTAGACAACTGTTGTTGCATGTTCCTTGATTACTTGCATTGCTTAGGACCGCTGTGAGTGACAATACATTACTTACTTGCATATGTTTCGGTACTTATTGGTGATTGTTACTGACTTGTATGAAACATCTGCTGCTGCTTGTTCCTTGATTACTTAATTGTATGCTAGGAACGTATGATAGACAATGCTGAAACTGGAAAACTGCAGCTTCATGTTCCTTGATTACTTGCATTGTTCAGGACCGCTGTGAGTGACAGATTGCATTACTTACTTGCATATGTTTTGGTACTTATTGGTGATTGTTACTGACTTGTATGGAATAATCTGTTGCTTCTTGTTCTTTGATTACTTAATTGTATGTTAGGAACGTATGATAGACACTGCTGAAACTGGACAACTGTAGTTGCATGTTCCTTGAATACTTGCATTGCTCAGGACCGCTATGAGTGACAGATTGCATTACTTACTTGCATATGTTTCGGTACTCAATTGTGATTGTAACTGTCTTGTATGGAAACATCTGCTGCTGCTTGTTCCATGATTACTTAATTGTATGTTAGGAACGTATGATAGACACTGATGAAACTGGACAACCGCCGCTGCATGTTCCTTGATTATTTGCATTGCTCGGGACCGCTGTGAGTGACATATTGCATTACTTACTTGCACATGTTTTGGTACTTATTGGTGCTTTTTGCTGACTTTTATGGAAACATCTGCTGCTTCTTGTACCTTGATTACTTAATTGTAAGTTAGGAACGTATGATAGACAATGCTGAAACCCGACAACTGCTGCTGCATGTTCCTTGATTACTTGCATTGCTCAAGTTCGCTGTGATTGCATTACTTACATGCATATGTTTCGGTACTTATTGGTGATTTTTACTGACTTGAATGGAAACATCTGCTGCTGTTTGTTCCTTGATTACTTAATTGTATACTAGGAACATATGATAGACACTACTGAAACTAGATAACTGCTGTTGCATGTTCCTTGATTACTTGCATTGCTCAGGACCGCTGTGAGTGACAGATTAGATTACTTACCTGCATATGTTTCGGTACTTATTGGTGATTGTTACTGACTTGTATGAAACATCTGCTGCTGCTTGTTCCTTGATTACTTAATTGTATGCTAGGAACGTATGATAGACGCTGCTGAAACCGGACAACTGTAGTTGCATGTTCCTTGATTACTTGCATTGCTCCGGACCGCTGTGAGTGACAGATTGCATTACTTATTTGCAAATGTTTCGGTACTTATTGGTGATTGATATTGACTTGTATGGAAACATCTGCTGCTGCTTGTTCCTTGATTACTTAATTGTACGTTAGGAACGTATGATAGACAATGCTGAAACTGAAAACTGCTGCTGCATGTTCCTTGATTACTTGCATTGCTCAGGACCGCTGTGAGTGACAGATTGCATTACTTACTTGCATATGTTTTTGTACTTATTGGTGATTGTTACTGACTTGTATGGAATCATCTGCTGCTTCTTGTTCCTTGATTACTTAATTGTATGTTAGGAACATATGATAGACACTGATGAAACTGCACAACCGCTGCTGCATGTTCCTTGATTACTTGCATTGCTCGGGACCGCTGTGAGTGACAGATTGCATTACTTACTTGCACATGTTTCGGTACTTATTGGTGATTGTTGCTGACTTTGATGGAAACATCTGCTGCTTCTTGTTCCTTGATTACTTAATTGTATGTTAGGAACGTATGATAGACACTGCTGAAACTCGACAACTGCTGCGGCATGTTCCTTGATTACATGCATTGCTCAGGTTCGCTGTGATTGCATTACTTACATGCATATGTTTCGGTACTTATTGGTGATTTTTACTGACTTGAATGGAAACATCTGCTGCTGCTTGTTCCTTGATTACTTAATTGTATACTAGGAACATATGATAGACACTGCTGAAACTGGACAACCGTAGTTGCATGTTCCTTGATTACTTGCATTGCTTAGGACCGCTGTGAGTGACAGATTGCATTACTTACTTGCATATGTTTTGGTACTTATTGGTGATTGTTACTGACTTGTATTGAATCATCTGTTGCTTCTTGTTCCTTGATTATTTAATTTTATGTTAGGAACGTATGGTAGACACTGATGAAACTGGACAACCGCTGCTGCATGTTCCTTGATTACTTTCATTGGTCCGGACCGCTGTGAGTGACAGATTGCATTACTTACTTGCACATGTTTCGGTACTTATTGGTGATTGTTACTGACTTTTATGGAAACATCTGCTGCTTCTTGTTCCTTGATTACTTAATTGTATGTTAGGAACGTATGATAGACACTGCTGAAACTGGACAACTGCTGCTGCATGTTCCTTGATTACTTGCATTGCTCAGGTTCGCTGTGATTGCATTACTTACTTGCATATGTTTCGGTACTTATTGGTGATTTTTACTGACTTCTATTGAATCATCTGCTGCTGCTTGTTTCTTGATTACTTAATTGTATACTAGTAACGTATGATAGACACTGCTGAAACTAGACAACTGTTGTTGCATGTTCCTTGATTACTTGCATTGCTCAGGACCGCTGTGTGTGACAGAATACATTACTTACTTGCATATGTTTCGGTACTTATTGGTGATTGTTACTGACTTGTATGAAACATCTGCTGCTGCTTGTTCCTTGATTACTTAATTGTATGCTAGGAACGTATGATAGACAATGCTGAAACTGGAAAACTGCAGCTTCATGTTCCTTGATTACTTGCATTGTTCAGGACCGCTGTGAGTGACAGATTGCATTACTTACTTGCATATGTTTTGGTACTTATTGGTGATTGTTACTGACTTGTATGGAATAATCTGTTGCTTCTTGTTCTTTGATTACTTAATTGTATGTTAGGAACGTATGATAGACACTGATGAAACTGTACAACCGCTGCTGCATGTTCCTTGATTACTTGCATTGCTCAGGACCACTGTGAGTGACAGATTACATTACTTACCTGCATATGTTTCGGTACTTATTGGTGATTGTTACTGACTTGTATGAAACATCTGCTGCTGCTTTTTCCTTGATTACTTAATTGTATGCTAGGAACGTATGATAGACGCTGCTGAAACCGGACAACTGTAGTTGCATGTTCCTTGATTACTTGCATTATTCCGGACCGCTGTGAGTGACAGATTTCATTACTTATTTGCAAATGTTTCGGTACTTATTGGTGATCGATATTGACTTGTATGGATACATCTATTGCTGCTTGTTCCTTGATTACTTAATTGTATGTTAGGAACGTATGATAGACAATGCTGAAACTGAAAACTGCTGCTGCATGTTCCTTGATTACTTGCATTGCTCAGGACCGCTGTGAGTGACAGATTGCATTACTTACTTGCATATGTTTTTGTACTTATTAGTGATTGTTACTGACTTGTATGGAATCATCTGCTGCTACTTGTTCCTTGATTACTTAATTGTATGTTAGGAACATATGATAGACACTGCTGAAACTGGACAACCGTAGTTGCATGTTCCTTGATTACTTGCATTGCTCGGGACCGCTGTGAGTGACAGATTGCATTACTTACTTGCACATGTTTCGGTACTTATTGGTGATTGTTACTGACTTGTATTGAATCATCTGCTGCTTCTTGTTCCTTGATTATTTAATTTTATGTTAGGAACGTATGGTAGACACTGATGAAACTGGACAACCGCTGCTGCATGTTCCTTGATTACTTTCATTGGTCCGGACCGCTGTGAGTGACAGATTGCATTACTTACTTGCACATGTTTCAGTACTTATTGGTGATTGTTACTGACTTTTATGGAAACATCTGCTGCTTCTTGTTCCTTGATTACTTAATTGTATGTTAGGAACGTATGATAGACACTGCTGAAACTGGACAACTGCTGCTGCATGTTCCTTGATTACTTGCATTGCTCAGGTTCGCTGTGATTGCATTACTTACTTGCATATGTTTCGGTACTTATTGGTGATTTTTACTGACTTGTATTGAATCATCTGCTGCTGCTTATTTCTTGATTACTTAATTGTATACTACTAACGTATGATAGACACTGCTGAAACTAGACAACTGTTGTTGCATGTTCCTTGATTACTTGCATTGCTCAGGACCGCTGTGAGTGACAGAATACATTACTTACTTGCATATGTTTCGGTACTTATTGGTGATTGCTACTGACTTGTATGAAACATATGTTGTTGCTTGTTCCTTGATTACTTTATTGTGTGCTAGGAACGTATGATAGACAATGCTGAAACTGGAAAACTGCAGCTTCATGTTCCTTGATTACTTGCATATTTAGGACCGCTGTGAGTGACAGATTGCATTACTTACTTGCATATGTTGGTACTTATTGGTGATTGTTACTGACTTGTATGGAATAATCTGTTGCTTCTTGTTCTTTGATTACTTAATTGTATGTTAGGAACGTATGATAGACACTGATGAAACTGTACAACCGCTGCTGCATGTTCCTTGATTACTTGCATTGCTCTGGACCGCTATGAGTGACAGATTGCATTACTTACTTGCATATGTTTCGGTACTCAATTGTGATTGTTACTGAGTTGTATGGAAACATCTGCTGCAGCTTGTTCCATGATTACTTAATTGTATGTTTGGAACGTATGATAGACACTGCTGAAATTGGACAACTGCTGCTGCATGTTCCTTGATTACTTGCATTGCTCAGGACTGCTGTGAGTGACAGATTGCATTACTTACTTGCATATGTTTTGGTACTAATTGGTGATTGTTACTGACAAGTATGAAACATCTGCAGCTGCTTGTTCCTTGATTACTTAATTGTATGCTAGGAACGTATGATAGACACTGCTGAAACTGGACAACTGTAGTTGCATGTTCCTTGATTACTGCATTGCTCCGGACCGTTGTGAGTGACAGATTGCATTACTTACTTGCATATGTTTTGGTACTTATTGTTGATTGTTACTGACTTGTATGGAATCATCTGCTGCTTCTTGTTCCTTGATTACTTAATTGTATGGTAGGAACGTATGATAGACACTGATGAAACTGGACAACCGCTGCTGCATGTTCCTTGATTACTTGCATTTCCGGAACGCTGTGAGTGACAGATTGCATTACTTACTTGCACATGTTTTGGTAATTATTGGTGATTGGAACTGACTTGTATGGAAACATCTGCTGCTTCTTGTTCCTTGATTACTTAAATGTTAGGAACGTATGATAGACACTGTTGAAGCTGGACAACTGCTGCTGCATGTTCCTTGATTACTTAATTGTATGGTAGGAACGTATGATAGACACTGCTGAAACTGGACAACTGTAGTTGCATGTTCCTTGATTACTGCATTGCTCGGGACCGTTGTGAGTGACAGATTGCATTACTTACTTGCATATGTTTTGGTACTTATTGTTGATTGTTACTGACTTCTACGGAAGCATCTGCTGCTTCTTGTTCTTTGATTACTTAATTGTATGTTAGGAACGTATGATAGACACTGCTGAAACTGGACAACTGCTGCTGCATGTTCCTTGATTACTTGCATTGCCCAGGTTCGCTGTGATTGCATTACTTACTTGCACATGTTTCGGTAATTATTGGTGATTTTTACTGACTTGTATGGAAACATCTGCTGCTGCTTGTTCCTTGATTATTTAATTGTATACTAGTAACGTATGATAGACACTGCTGAAACTAGACAACTGTTGTTGCACGTTCCTTGATTACTTGCATTGCTCAGGACCGCTGTGAGTGACAGATTACATTACTTATTTGCATATGTTTCGGTGCTTATTGGTGATTGTTACTGTCTTGTATGAAACATCTGTTGCTGCTTGTTCCTTGATTATTTAATTGTATGCTAGAACGTATGATAGACACTGCTGAAACTGGACAACTGTAGTTGCATGTTCCTTGATTACTGCATTGCTCCGGACCGTTGTGAGTGACAGATTGCATTACTTACTTGCATATGTTTTGGTACTTATTGGTGATTGTTACTGACTTGTATGGAATCATCTGCTTCTTCTTGTTCCTTGATTACTTAATTGTATGGTAGGAACGTATGATAGACACTGATGAAACTGGACAACCGCTGCTGCATGTTCCTTGATTACTTGCATTTCCGGAACGCTGTGAGTGACAGATTGCATTACTTACTTGCACATGTTTCGGTAATTATTGGTGATTGTTACTGACTTGTGTGGAAACATCTGCTGCTTCTTGTTCCTTGATTACTTAAATGTTAGGAACGCATGATAGACACTGTTGAAGCTAGACAACTGCTGCTGCATGTTCCTTGATTACTTAATTGTATGGTAGGAACGTATTATAGACACTGCTGAAACTGGACAACTGTAGTTGCATGTTCCTTGATTACTGCATTGCTCCGGACCGTTGTGAGTGACAGATTGCATTACTTACTTGCATATGTTTTGGTACTTATTGTTGATTGTTACTGACTTGTATGGAATCATCTGCTACTTCTTGTTCTTTGATTACTTAATTGTATGTTAGAAACGTATGATAGACACTGCTGAAACTCGACAACTGCTGCTGCATGTTCCTTGATTACTTGCATTGCCCAGGTTCGCTGTGATTGCATTACTTACTTGCACATGTTTCGGTAATTATTGGTGATTTTTACTGACTTGTATGGAAACATCTGCTGCTGCTTGTTCCTTGATTATTTAATTGTATACTAGTAACGTATGATAGACACTGCTGAAACTAGACAACTGTTGTTGCACGTTCCTTGATTACTTGCATTGCTCAGGACCGCTGTGAGTGACAGATTACATTACTTACTTGCATATGTTTCGGTACTTATTGGTGATTGTTACTGTCTTGTATGAAACATCTGCTGCTGCTTGTTCCTTGATTATTTAATTGTATGCTAGAACTGTAACAGCCCGTAATTTATGAAATATAAATTACAGCATCAGACTTTTGATAATAAAGCAATTTTATCCAAATATTAATAATTAATTTTCAGCTAAATGACAAATTAAAGACTGAAAGTGACGAAACGGACTAAAATGAATAAAAATGTGACTAAAAGACAAATATGTAAATCGGATTGTTGGGAAATAAAGTTGGTCAATTCCGGAAAATTCAGTAGAAAATCTGATCTTTCCCTATTTTCCCTATAAATATGACCTCCCCTCCTCATTTCTTAGGTTTGGAAATCTAAGAACTCTCTCCTCCTTCTCTCTCTAAGTTACATCTTCTCTCTAGCTTTTCTACTAATCGAACCGTCGGATTCTCGTGATTCTTACGCCATCGGTTAGAGATCGTCGAGTTCTTCACGAATCTACCATTACATGTTTGATTTCGTCCGGATTTGAGGTAAGATCGACCATTTTTCTGACTTTTGGTTCGGTTTTGAAAGAGCATTTTCGAGTTTGCTCATTTTCCCTTCATTTGAAACTGATTTGCTTCCGTTTAGGACCTGTTTTTGCTTGGAAATCATCCATAGTCGAAGGTTATAGCTTGGACGAAGGTTAGTATCTATTTTTCCTCATTTATGTTCAAGTTTCGTAGTTAAAGACCTGGAAAACCGTTGAACTTGTAGAACAAACTCGAGTTATTCATGTGTTCGAATCTAATCACTCAGACTCGAGGATGTGCAGTTCGAATCTACTCCCCTTAGAATCTAATTTATGTGTTTCGAATCTGTCTTGCTAGATTCGAATATGAGTGTATCGAATCTGACCCTCCCTAGACTCGAATGTAGGCCTTCGAATCTGTCTAGCCCATCTCGGATTTATGCATTCGAATCTAGCTATGTATGCATTCGAATCTAGCTATGTATGCATTCGAATCTATAGATTCGAAATAGGGTGGTTCGAATCTAACTTCTTTAATTCGAATCTGTGTTTGTTCCTAGCCAAAGTTAAATTCCTAAAATCAGATTAAGTGATTAAACAACCTATTGTATGAAAGGTATCTTTTGATATTGATTAAACTCACAAGTTTAAGATGCGTATCTATAATATGCACAAATAAATTAACAGACTCTGGTTGAACCCTTAGAATTTGTATGTCCTGTTCACCTTGCTAAGTAATACGATTGGCTTTGTTCAAGGCCACATATCTGTAATTAGATGAACCGTATTAATCTGATAAGAATAGACTCACCTTGGGACGATAGGAACTACCTCAGACTCGATAACCAGAATTGACAATGACCTGAATATATAACTAGGGTTATATAGATTATGACTCAGACTTGACATTAATATGCCAGACTTGAAACTGAAATGCAGGAACCCGTCAATTTGACAGAGTAAATTGAACCGCTTAATTCGTTAAGCATTATCTGACTACGGACCACTGTGAGTGACAGATTTTCATTAAATACTTGCATATATTTCGATACTTATTGGTGAATGTATTGACTGTATGGAAACTACTGACTGTTGCTGCATGTTTCTTTAATACTATATTGTATCATAGAAACGTACTTTTGACATTACTGAAGCTAGACACTTGAATTGCCTTGATTGCATGTTCACTTTTACATTTTATGTAAATACGTATCATGCTCATTGCTTACTTGACTGTATAAATATTTGCCGCTGCATATTGCATTATCCGACCGGACCGAATGTGAGATCTCCATTCACAGGAAGGAATTCTGCAGATTCCTTTCCTAATTGACTTGTTTCCATACACTTCCCGTAGGGCTTCGGCCTTACACATGGGAATACCGACTGGGTTGTCTCCCAACCTTTTGCCGTCTCTGACGTGTTGCCGACAGGATCTGATAGTATGTTATATGTGTGTGGTAACCAATGGAACTCTGTTAACTCACTAAGCTTTGTTAGCTTACTCTGTCATGACAACTCTTTTTCAGGAAAGGTTGATAAAGGCAAGACCCTAGCAGGTAGTTCGTCCCAGGCTAAGTGATTCTGGACATTCGATGAATAGCAGACTTTTGGACTTTGATGACGCCTATTTTGAAAAGATGATGCGGTCTCGGGTAGCTTGTTCAGTCTTCCGCACTCTGATTGAAGATTTAGAAGCTAGTTAGACCACCATTTGATTTTAATATTGTTGTAATTAAGTATTCTTGCTGTGGGACCTGTGGTATCAAACAATTATTATTACTTAATCAAATGAAATATTATGACGTGTACTGTTTGTGGTAATTGGATGTTACAAGAACGTATGATAGACACTGCTGAAACTGGACAACTGTAGTTGCATGTTCCTTGATTACTTGCATTGCTCAGGACCGCTATGAGTGACAGATTGCATTACTTACTTGCATATGTTTCGGTACTCAATTGTGATTGTTACTGACTTGTATGGAAACATATGTTGCTGCTTGTTCCATGATTACTTAATTGTATGTTAGGAACATATAATAGACACCGATGAAACTGGACAACTGCTGCTGCATGTTCCTTGGTTACTTGCATTGCTCAGGACCGCTGTGAGTGATAGATTCCATTACTTATTTGCATATGTTTCGGTACTTATTGGTGATTGTTACCGTCTTGTATGAAACATCTGCTGCTGCTTGTTCCTTGATTATTTAATTGTATGCTAGAACGTATGATAGACACTGCTGAAACTGGACAACTGTCGTTGCATGTTCCTTGATTACTGCATTGCTTCGGACCGTTGTGAGTGACAGATTGCATTACTTACTTGCATATGTTTTGGTACTTATTGTTGATTGTTACTGACTTGTATGGAATCATCTGCTACTTCTTGTTCTTTGATTACTTAATTGTATGTTAGGAACGTATGATAGACACTGCTGAAACTCGACAACTGCTGCTGCATGTTCCTTGATTACTTGCATTGCCCAGGTTCGCTGTGATTGCATTACTTACTTGCACATGTTTCGGTAATTATTGGTGATTTTTACTGACTTGTATGGAAACATCTGCTGCTGCTTGTTCCTTGATTATTTAATTGTATACTAGTAACGTATGATAGACACTGCTGAAACTAGACAACTGTTGTTGCACGTTCCTTGATTACTTGCATTGCTCAGGACCGCTGTGAGTGACAGATTACATTACTTATTTGCATATGTTTCGGTGCTTATTGGTGATTGTTACTGTCTTGTATGAAACATCTGTTGCTGCTTGTTC